>CM050175.1:64549284-64746784 GCA_027410445.1 Discoglossus pictus | reverse complement strand
CCTTATTGGCAGATGACTTTGAGACCTCAAAGACCCTTTCTTAAAATAAAGAAAATGCCATTGTCTGCAGGAACAATTAAAACTTAACTAAAGATTCTATGATAATGACACATCAGAATTGACATGATGTGGAGGGACTCATATATATATATATATATATATATATATATATATATACACACACACACACACACACACACACACATATACACACACAACATGGGATACAGAGACCATATCTTGACTTCAAAGAGGCTCACTTATGAAAAACACACAGAGCAGGGTGACTGCAATATGCTAGCTATGGACACCCAAGCTCAGAAACATTGTTTGCCTTAAGGCTATAAATTATTTTCCTTGGCAAGCTGTAACTCATTATTTTAAAGCATCCAGTTAAACACTGAGGGCCTCATTCAATTGCGATTTGGCCAATTCAATAGTGCTCTAAAAAGGCACATAACATATTTTTTTTAAATAAGTTTTTAGTTAGTGAAACCCTTGTTTTTGGATAGATGTTTACTAACTAAAAACTTCTTTAAAAAAATATGTTATGTGCTTATTTAGACCCCTATTCAATTGGCCAAATTGCAATTGAATGAGGGCCTGAGAACTTAGCATTTTCATACTAGAATTAGAAGCTCAGTGTGTTCTTTTCTCAAACTCCTGTGTTTACCACTTCAGCATAAGAAAGGCCTGCAATGGATTACTATACTGGCACACACTTAAAACAGGTGTGGTTGCCCAAAGCATAGTACTACTTTCAATCTCTTCGGCTGCCTGTCAGGTCTGGGACATATTATGGATTAATCCTCTGTAGATTTGATGCAAAAGGATTGTACACTCCTTGTGGGAAGCCCATAAAGAGTTACATATAATTAAATAATTATATATATATATATATATATATATATATATATATATATATATATATATACACACACACACACACTGCATTTAATGGCTCCTAAGACATGCTTGCCTGGCTCCTACTAACACAATTCTTAGGTCTTTTTATGAAGAGGGAGTTAACAAGGAGCTTGTATTCAACTGTAAGGTGAAGTACTTAAGAACCTGAATCAACAGACAACTGTGCTATAGGTTTCACCAACAACCCTTAAAAATAAGCACGGTGTGTGTTCCTCTCTGCCCATTTTCTCTCTTCATCTTAGAAAAAAAAAAAAAAGTACACCCAAGAAGCCACAGACAAATATAATGTCAGGTTAGACCATGCATGCAATCAGTCACTGACCAGTTAGTCTACAGAACTAGAAAAAGAATCCAGATAGATTTCATAAAATCATATTTTATCACAAGTAAAAAATTGCAGAAAATAAATTCAGTATAAATAGGTAAATATTAGGAACCTCCCATCTCTAATATTTGCCTAGTTCTATTGAAATTGTTTTGGTAAAAACAAAAAACAAAAAAAAAAAAACAATTTGGCTGCACAATTCCAAAAAGAAAAAACAGCTGCAACATTTATCTATATTTATGACCAAACTATAGGAGAGTAACAAATTAGAAATGTTTTAATAGAAAAATAATAAAAACAAATTACTTTGCAAAATTTAATTCAACCAGCAATGTAGGGGGTGTGACGCACTAAAATTTGCTTCACAACATCTGAAGGAGGACTGTTACTTTACTACTTAACTCTAACCCTGTGCCATAATGCAAAAGATTTATACAGGCCTCAAGACACAGCATTTTCTTGCATGTCCTTGAGGCCTTCCAAATTTCCCCAATTTTCCTGGAAAAAAAAACATGTTTTCCAACTCAAGAATTAAAAAAAGAAAAAATGTCTATTGTGTCTTTGCATATAATTATTATAAGTATTTCTAGTTTCATAAAATAATAATTACATGTATCAGTAACCTGTATCAGTGGATAATTACAGAAAACAGAAATGAAATCATAGGAATTTGATGTAAAATTAAGTTAATGCTGTATTAAAAAAAATATTGCACTGATTATAATGTGTCTGATAATATCTAAACGAAATTACGGATTTATGGACAGAAATTTGCCAACATTAAGAAATGGTACATAGTGAACTATTTTATATTAATCCATGTAAGAATGTTAAAACTGTTCTAATTCTCATTTTAAAAATATGTCCCATACAAATGTAATCACATTCCAAATAAAAAAAATGTAATGCGTCAATTTCTATTAAATTCAACAACAATACAATATCTAAAAGGGTTGCTTTCCAACAGAATTATAGAAATATTACAACCAAGGACAACTACATTAGAAACACATCTACAAAGACTTTGTAAACATCTCACAAAGAACTACAAAATAAGGGGAAAAAATCAAATGCAGTATACATATTTTTAAAGTGCAATTATCCATTAACCTAGTGATCTATGTCAACCTGAGAAATCTTTTAAAAGTAACATTATGAAAAGAAAAAAATATATTAAATGAAAATAGGATCTCATCATATAAGCAAAAATGATGTCACCTATTCAGATAGTAGGATTTATTAAATATGATATTTAAAATAATTACACAGTGGGGACAAACTCAGTATAAATAAGGAAAAAATATTCATGTAAATTAATTTAATGTCACAGATTTTTTTTTATTTCTGCAAATAAAAGCAGGCACTTGTTTATAACAGGTTAACAACCCCCTGGGGCTATGGGCTTACAGGAATTGCATTCCATTATTTCATCATTAAATTGCTTTTATTCTCTCAGAGGAAAAGAAAACAGGAAAGCATCTTGAATTCTACAAGAACGTTATTTTTATACATAAACAGGAATGTGCATATTTTTGCTAGAATACCTAGAAATGTCCTCTAGAATTTCAATGCACATTACAATATATAATTGAAAATATTTAGAACAATTGCTGGGACGGGTTACAGGCTTAACTATTGACAAATTACACACACATTATATATATATATATATATATATATATATATATATATATATATATATATATATATATATATATATATATATATATATACACACACACACATATATATATATATACACACATACATACATACACACACATACAAAAAGTGTATAATAAATATATATATATGCACATTTGCATGTCTCTACCAAGGTTCCCAGAATGCAACGTAATAACTTTATTTCTCAGAATTCTTGGCGTGAAACAAGTATTGTTAACTTTAGACATTCAAATGTGAACACAAATGTACTATTTATTTAGAGAGAGATACACACACATATATATATATATATATATATATATATATATATATATATATATAGTATGTCTTCTTTAAAATTAACCACATTCTGCTAAAATGACAACAATTAAAAATATGAGATAATTTAAGGCACCGCCATCATATATAATATTGCAGGGACATTCTTTACCCAGTGTGTCACTGACAGGTTGTACATTAATATTACTGATACAAGAACTAATAATAAATGGTTAAAATGTGGTGGGGGGGTGCATAAAAATATTTAAAATGATAAAATAAAAGGACACTGAAGCACGTATATGCAGGCGGCCTTTGAATTTGATTATAAATCAGCCCCTCTGTAAAACAATCAGTAGTGGGGAGCAACAGATGGGAAGAGATTGCCTTTTTTTCCTACCGAGAGGGAAGTTTGCAGGGCGGAATCCTTTCAAATTTGCAACAAGTCTTCTCTGCACTCAGTAATTCTGCTGACTCCAGATAATTTTCCACTTGAACTTGCAGGAAAGCAGCAGGAGCAGACCTGGGGAAAGGGAACAAGACAACATCCCTCACATTCATCTATCGTCCATCGTACAACAAGAAAGGAGAAATACATTATCACCTAGAATTACAAACAAAACCCCCAAATAATAAAAATATACAACAGCAACAGGGGTTTCCTGGAGCAAGACCAGTGTGTGCAATGCCGCATTAGGGGGCTGGTTTATCCCTTTTTTCTCATGCAGCCCAGGCGTTGCTAAGTTCTTCCTTCTTCTGGAAAAATGTGAAAAATGTCTATTTTTTTCTAGGAGCTGGTAATGTCAGAGCAGCTCAGTGACTCAGGCAAACTAAAGGAAGCAGCAGCCTGTTGCTGCTACACTGATCACTTGCAAGTGGCTGCAAAAGAACTTCCAGTATCTGGGCCACCTAGAATCATTATAAACTGATAACTTGCACCCTATAGATTTGTGTCACAATATTATATATGCACCCAACTCTCAATGCCAATTCATTTTATTGCAAAAAGTTGACCCAATCGATCTTAAAACCTCATGCAAAGCACCCAGGTAATATTTATATAAAAATACTTTACAGATGCATTAAACTTCTAGTGCCAAGTCATTTGTTTGCATTAAGCAATCTGTCCATCCATTTTAAAACAAGATGCAAAGCCCCCCATTTATTTATATACAAATACTTTGCAATTATTTAACATAAAGTGCTATTTAATCTTTTGAATTGTGCAATGTGACCCCCACTCATCATTACACTACATGCAAGACCCCTATTCATTTATATACACAAAATGACTAATTATTTAACAATATAAATGCTAATTGATTTGTTGTATTATACAATGTGACCCCCACATTAAACTACATGCACCCCTCCAGCAGCCCCTCTTCTTCCTCACCCCCCACCTATGCAGCCCCTCTTCTTCCTCATCTCAGCAGCCCCTCTTCTTCCTCACCCCCCACCCATGCAGCCTCTCTTCTTCCTCATCCCCACCTAGGCAGCCCCTCTTCTTCCTCACCCCCCACCTATGCATACCCTCTTCTTCCTCACCCCCCACCTATGCAGACCCTCTTCTTCCTCACCTCAGCAGCCACTCTTCTTCCTCACCCCCATCTCAGCAGCCCCTCTTCTTCCTCACCCCCACCTCAGCAGCCCCTCTTCTTCCTCACCCCCCACCTCAGCAGCCCCTCTTCTTCCTCACCCCCCACCTCAGCAGCCCCTCTTCTTCCTCACCCCCCACCTCAGCAGCCCCTCTTCTTCCTCACCCCCCACCTCAGCAGCCCCTCTTCTTCCTCACCCCCCACCTCAGCAGCCCCTCTTCTTCCTCACCCCCACCTCTGCAGCCCCTCTTCTTCCTCACCCCTGTAGCCCCTCTTCTTCCTTACCCCTGCAGCCCCTCTTCTTCCTTACCCCTGCAGCCCCTCTTCTTCCTTACCCCTGCAGCCCCTCTCCCTCCCCCACCCACAGCCCTGGACACCAACACACACAAGACAACTTACCCAGCAAGGTCTCAATGACAACAAGCCAGGCAGCAACTTCTTGCCACTCTGCTATTGTTTCATGGGGAGGGAGGCTAGGAAGGTGCCCGTGGGGGAGGTGGGGAGTGTGCTGTGTATTTTGCTTGTTTTGGGTGGTGGTGGTGCTGGGGGTTGTTGCATGGGGTGCTGGGGGAGGCTCAGGGGGGTCCCTGGAGGGGGCAGGGCTCGGCTGCCGGTCTGGGTGAGTGTGCAGGCTCGGCCGCGCGACGCTAGCGATGCGAAGAATGCTCGGAATGAGGAGAGGAATGAAATGAACGTCAGGACCGAACTCGCGGAGGAGGCGGGAGAGAGCGGTGGGCGGGGCTAGAGGGGTGGAGAGCTGACGTAATGATCCGCCTCCTCCTTCTGTGCCAGAGAAGAGAAGGCGGGGCTTCAACAGGCGCGCTCTGACGTCACGGGGAAGTCCAAAAAGGGAGGAGTTCAGCCCACGTGATCAGTACAGTGCTGTGACTGACCTGGGGAGGAGGCAGGTAATACCTAGAGCAAGTCATTAGTCTCAGTTATTTGGACCATAAACAAGTTGTATGTCCTGCTGACTATAAAATGTCCTCTATGGACAAAACTACACAATACATATTGTTCATAGGTGTATATGTAATAAGAGTGGTGCATAATCCTGGACAAGTACTGTATGTGTGCAAGTGATCCAATGGTGCGGTAAATACAGCCAGGTATACTAATCTATATCTTGTGTACATGTATCACTCCTATAGTTGCCGTACTGCGAGTTTGTGTGTAACGCTCGCAGAGTCGCGCGCAGCGCATTGCGAGGCCTGCAATATGTGACGAAGAGGGAGAGAGAGGGCGCACAGAGAGAGAGGGCGCGCAGAGAGAGAGAGAGGGCGCGCAGAGAGTGAGAGAGGGCGCGCAGAGAGTGAGAGAGAGGGCGCGCAGAGAGAGAGAGAGGGCGCGCAGAGAGAGAGAGAGGGCGCGCAGAGAGAGAGAGAGGGCGCGCAAAGAGAGAGAGGGCGCGCAAAGAGAGAGAGGGCGCGCAAAGAGAGAGATGGCGCGCAGAGAGTGAGAGAGAGAGGGCGCCAGAGAGTGAGAGAGAGAGGGCGCGCAGAGAGTGAGAGAGAGAGGGCGCGCAGAGAGTGAGAGAGAGAGGGCGCGCAGAGAGAGTGAGAGAGGGCGCGCAGAGAGTGAGAGAGAGGGCGCGCAGAGAGTGAGAGAGAGGGCGCGCAGAGAGTGAGAGAGAGAGGGCGCGCAGAGAGTGAGAGAGAGAGGGCGCCAGAGAGAGAGGGCGCGCAGAGAGTGAGAGAGAGAGGGCGCGCAGAGAGTGAGAGAGAGAGGGCGCGCAGAGAGTGAGAGAGAGAGGGCGCGCAGAGAGTGAGACAGAGGGCGCGCAGAGAGTGAGACAGAGGGCGCAGAGAGAGAGAGAGGGTGGGCGCAGAGAGAGAGAGGGTGGGCGCAGAGAGAGGGTGCAGAAACAGACAGAAGACACCATTTCTAAGACAATATTTAAATACATTGCTTTTAAACATTCAACCAACACTGATACTTTTCAGACCAATTAAGAGTGTTATATATATATGTGTATATATACACAAGTGGTCTCTTGGTACTCATCTACCTTGAAACTCATCAAATTTGGTTTCAACGCAATTCAACAAGAAACAATACCTTGGAATTTGTCACGCTTGTCAATTAACTCCTTATGGGAACTTGGTACTCATCCTTTTCACCAATCGTCGTGGCTTCTGGAACCAATCAATAATGGGTACTGAGTGTCCACTTTGTGTGTGTGTGTGTGTGTATATAACATATATAAAAAAAAAAAAATTAAATACGAGACGCAGGACTTTGGGAAAAAAAAATAAGAGATAGCAAAAGTACGAGGTTAACGGCCGAACCGCGAACATTCAAAAAAACACAACATAAATACAACAAAAACATCACCCACAGCACGGGGGAACAACCAGGACGTCTGGGAGTGAGCTGGAACACAAATTTAAGCCGATTACGAAGAGTTTCATCACACGAAAATCGCCTAAACAAGAAAAAAAATGGCAGCCGAAAAAAATGAAAATGAGGCTACACGACCCCGGACCGCGCAAAACACTGCCAAAGGCGTAGCACTTACACACAGGAACGAATAAACTACAAAATACACTATTACAAATTAAGGAAAATGCTGGCGAGCGGCGCAACACATTAATAACATTACCAATCTCTATAATGGTGCTTTACGAGACGCAGGACTTTGAAAAATACGTCATAGCAAAAATACAAGGTTAATAGCCGAACCGCGAAAAACAAAAAAACACAAACAAAATACAAATAAATACAACAAAAACATTACCCACAGCACATGGGAACAGCCAGGACGTCTGGGAGTGAGGTGGAATGTGATTTTAAGGCGATTTTGACGACTTTCACCACACGAAGGTCGCCTAAGCAAGAAAAAAGTTGCTAGTATGTTTGTATGAGTGTGTGTATGTATATACGTGTGTGTGTGTGTGTGTATATATATATATATATATATCACATATATAGTTGTGAGCATACGATCCGTTGCTAACGCTTGCGGGCTCGCAAAGCGAGGGATGCAGTTCGCTCCGCAAATGGGGCCGCATTTGCGGAGGTGGAGGCTCAAAGGCGCCTCACACACGATTAAAAACACACACACGCACGAAAAACACGATTATAACAGCGGAACCGCACGCACCTAAAAACAGTCAAAACGCACCAAATATTTACAAAATATACATAAAAAGCTTACCCATAGCAAGGGGGGGGACACACAGGACCTCTGAAAGTGAAGTTACACCTCCATTTAGGTCCAAATTCCCGAGTTCAGACACACGAAAATCCCCTAAGCGAGAGAAAAAATGGCCGCCGAAAAAAACAAAAACGAGGCTCAAAGACCAGCCACGTACAACTTACCCAAGAAGGGATCCGAGATAAGCTCGGAGACCTGCATTAACCCCATATTAACCATCGCAGTGGGGGTCCTGATCACACGCGATCAGGGACCCCTGCTGCAATAAAAATTCAAAATTCCCACCGTAAAGGTGCCTAAAGGACCCGCTATAAAAGAAATCAAATATACACTGTTACTCATGGGGGTCAATACAGACCCCCATAAGCACTTCATTAACCCCCTCACTCATGGGGGTCAACATAGACCCCCCCTAAGCCCTTCATTAACCCTGTCACTCATGGGGGTCAATACAGACCCCCATAAGCCCTTCATTAACTGTGTCACTCATGGGGGTTAATACAGACCCCAATGAGCACTTCATTAACCCCCTCTCATTGGGGTCAATACAGACCCCCATAAGCTCTTCATTAACACTGTCAATCATGGGGGTCAGTATAGACCCCCATAAACCCCTAATTAACCCTGTCATTCATGGGGATCAATACAGACCCCATAAGCCCTTTATTAACCCTGTCACTCATGGGGGTCAATACAGACCCCCATAAGCCCTTCATTAACCCTGTCACTCATGGGGGTCAATATAGTCCCCCATAAGCCCTTCAATAACCCTGTCACTCATGGGGGGTCAATATCGACCCCCCATAAGTACTTAATTAACCCCCTCACTCATTGGGGTCAATACAGCCCCCCATAAACCCCTAGTTGGCCCTGTCACTCATGGGGGTCAATATAGACCCCCATAAGCCCTTCATTAACCCTGTCACTCATGGAAGTCTGTAGAGACCCCCATAAGCACTTAACCCCCTCAGTCATGGGGGCCAATACAGACCCCCATAAACCCTTATTTAACCCCCTCACTCATGAGGGTCAATACAGACCCCCATAAACCGCAAATTAGCCCTGTCACTCATGGAGGTCAGTAGAGACCCCCATAAGCACTTAACCCCCTCAGTCATGGGGGTCAATACAGACCCCCATAAGCCCTTAATTAACCCCCTCACTCATGAGGGTCAATACAGACCCCCATAAACCGCTAATTAGCCCTGTCACTCATGGGGGTCCATACAGACCCTCATAAGCCTCTATTTAACCCAATCAGCCCCATAAGGGTATATTAAGACCATTATGGGCCTGTTACAACCCAACATTAACCACATAAGTGCCATGACGGTCCTCAAGGTCCTCCACTACACTGCACTATACCCCCGCAATAAAACATTAAATATCAACTAAACAGCCTCTACACTAACCTATTAACACCTACACTACCTACCCCCTAATAACCCCCACCACTTTAATTACAGAAAATAAAAAACCTAAGTCACAAAAAATAAAAAATCTACATTACAGAAAATAAGAAAACACATTACAACCCCCCCCCCCCCCCACTACAGAAAAAATACATTATACACCTGAAAAGGAAATACATATAATACATACAATATAATACAATACACCCCTATCTAATATACAATACATCCTATATATCTAATATACATCCCCCAATCTATCTAAATAAATACCACAATCTAACATACAATAAATGCTATCAATATATAAAATAATCTAATTCTAAGATATAATTAAGACCACTTACCTTTGCAGATGTCATTCAGATCAGGCACCTAGGGAAAAAAAATAAAAAAATTAGTGCAACACGTTTACAGTAAATACTAAACATTCTAAATATTATCAGAAAGGGATACACCCTAAAATCCCACTCTGATTGGATAATGCACCTGTCAATCTTTATTTAAACCAATCACAAGGCGCAGATGCCTTCAGCCAATGACAATGGAATACACCTCCACAGGGGGATTGGCTGGAGGCATCTGCGCATTCTGATTGGTTGCACTGACAATAGCCAATCACAATGGAATACACCCCCACGTACTGATTGGTGAAGGATTTGCGCCTTCTCATTGGCTATTGTCAATGTCAATCATGTGGGGGTGTATCCCATTGTGATTGGCTGATGGCAATAAAGCCTTTGGATTGGTTCAAATAAAGATTGACAGGTGTGTTATCCAATCAGCGTGGTATTTTGGGGTGTATCCCTTTCTCATTGGTTCACAATTGGCGTCTTCTCATTGGCTGAATTTGATAGACAGCGTTTTCAGCTAATCAGAAGCCACCATTGCCAATTTTATTCTTGAACACTCCGTAGGAAGCTCATTAACCTCGGAGACATCCGCCAGGTATATAATGGTCATAATATACCCTTATGGGACTGATGGGGTTTAATAGAGGCTTATGAGGGTCTGGATAGACCCTCATAAGTGACCGGGTTAAAATGGTGTAGTGCTTACACTTTGGGTCATGAGGGTCCTGGATGACCCTCATGGCACTTATAGTGTTATTACATGCGTTCATTAGTGTGTTAGAGGGGTCTATATAGTTGAGGCACACAGTACACTCACATTGTGTGGCAAACAGCATTTCAACACTTTCTTTTATTGACCGTCCTTTTTTGACGGGCAAGTCACTAGTATATATATATAAGAGTGAGGTAGCCTTGAGTGTCCAGTAATCTAGATGAATAATAAGAGTATTGCAGTATAAAGTGATACCATTTTTATTGGACAAACTTATTCATAATTACAGCGACAAGTTTTGGAGAAATGAACCTCTCTTTATCAAGTCAAAAGCAATACTGATAAATATATGAAGAGAAGTAGAAAGTAGACCGTGGGGGAAAAAAACATTCATTTGGTAGAGATTAGAGAGGCATTTTCAGTTTGAAAGTTTTCTGCTGTTTGGATAGTTTTAAAAGTTTTAGATAGTTTTTAGTATTTAGATTTTCAGGTTTGGATGAAGTGGTTATTTTGGGTGAAATGGTGTCCACCTGGAATACAGTTTCTCTGTTAACAGAGAAAATGGCACTAAACCCAGCAATAAAAATTGCTGCAAACTATGTCAACACATCTGTAGAGCGGACACGGCACACATAATAACAAGACCTATAACATCAGGGGATTATACTCATGTACATACTCCAATGTAGTGTACATGATACAATGTACTGTATGTGAAAAAGGGGTTGCTACATTGGGGAAACCAGCCAGAAACTACACCTAAGGATGAATCTACACAGACTCTCCATAAAAAAGCACAATGAAGATAGGGACTGTACCCCAGTTGGACACATTTCACCCAGAATAACCACTCCATCCAAAACCTGAAAATCAAAAATCAGAGGGAATTTCAAAAGTCTTTAAGAGCAGACATTTTTCAAATTGATAATGATTCAATTTTTTTAATACAAAGGATACTGGGCTTAATAATGATTTAGGATTTCTGCCCCACAGGGACATCCTTCTCAAAATCAACTGTTAGAAAACAGAATTCATTTTCAAACTAGAGCTTTAGGCTTATCCAAAGCATGCCTAATTGTTTTACTTATGACCCTCCCACTTACACTGCCTGCGCAGATTATCAGCTACCTTTTCTGTAAAGTAATATGATTTATTTGTAAAGCATATTCTGCAGCTCTATATAGGGGGTACAATACATGCATAAAAAACCATGTTAGCCAAATATAAAAAAATTAAGAGCCCTGTCTTTGTCAAATCAGAAAAAGAGGAATGCAGGAGCAAGAGGCCTAGAATCGTTATAATTATCTCAAAGAAACCTTTATACAGCGTATATAATTCTTTTGCACTTCAAGTTACAATATTACTTATATAGATATCAAATGTGTTAAAAAGAAAACATTACAAATTGTGCATTATTCAGTATATCAAGTAAACTTGCACTCACAAGACTCAGTCAAGATGCCACTATGCAACATCACATATATAGTTGTGAGCATGCGAGCTGTTGCTAACGCTTGCGGGCTTGCAGAGCGAGCCTGTGGCCCTTGCAAAGCCGAAGGCGCTCCTTGCCAGCAACTGCGGACCTCGCAAAACAATACGAGACTCGTTACGACCTTGCAAAAATCGGCCGCAACCCACGCACATGAAATCATGAAAAATACAATAAATACACACAACAAATAAGTAAAAAGCTAACCTACAGGAAGAGGGAGCATCCAGGACCTCAAAAAATGAAGTTACACCTCAATTTAACTCAAAATAAAAGAGTTTAGACACTGCAAAATTCTCTAAGCGAGAGAAAAAAAACGAAAACAAGCCTACAGCAGTCTAAAGACGCAATACCACCAAACACCTACGGATTTCCCGAAAAAGACATACGAAATTCGAAAACAAGGACGCAACCCCAAACACATTAGAAAAACAATAAATACACTCAACAAACCTCTGCAAGTAAAGTTACACCTCGATTTTAAGTACAAATTTCGGAGTTTAAACACCCGAAAATTGCCTAAGCGAGAGAAAAAATGGCCGCCGAACAAAACGAAAACGAGGCTAAAGGACTCTAAACACGCAAAACACCACCAAACGGCTACGGATATTCCAAAAAAGTCGGGCGACATTTAAAACGAAGCACGCGAAAATCAGCGACAGCCGCATACCACACATTAGCCCCCATTTTAGAACAATAACTTATACAATGCGCAAGTACACAGCTACGCTAACGGATTTGCCTTGCGCACGCACACTATTACACTGCACACATTCATCACGTTTACACACCAGCTCCACAGCACTAAAGCTGCAGCAACATCAAAACAGATTGCCAGCTCTTCAACAGGATGCTTCCTGCAAATATTACTTGAAAATAGGTAAAGTATATTACTTTATTAATGTATTATTTATTTGATTATTATACACCAAATACCCTTAGCTCACTTACAATCTCATTGCCGTCATTTTTTGACGGGCAATTCGCTAGTGTATATATATATATATATCGCACAGTAAAACCCCCGTTATCTGGCACCCACGGGGACCTATTATTACTGGATAAGTGTAGTTGCCAGTTAATTGGGAGTCCCGGAATTTAAGGGTCTAAACGACCCTTAAACCCCCCAAAAACCCTCAAATGCCTTTAAAAAGGCATTAGTACCTAAACTGGGCCATTTAGGCCCCCCCCAAAAAAAAATAGTATTTTTTTTTTTGCTGTCTCGAACTGCAGAATAGTGCCGGTTATGCCAGTTTAGCAGGAGTTTTTTGAAAATGGAGTATTGATGCTGGTGCCGGTTGACGATTTTGACCATCGTCCACTTTTTTCAGCAAGCCAATAAAATACGGCACGTGTCATGAGCTGGCTTGGTGAGTATATAAGGTGACGTTTGCATTGTACAAACATATCAACCATCACTGTCATGGTTAAAAGTGTGATTTATTCAATTTTGAAAAGGGGAGGGCAGTTTGGAAACTGTTTGCGTGCTGCTGTGGTTAAAGTGTACGTGACAGGACAAACGGCACCATTGCGAATAAAAGGCTTGGAAACTGCGGAGCACCACGTGCCATTGATGTCAGAGGTGAATGATGATGCAGTATATTGTTGTACATCACATATGTAGTTGTAAACATTGCGGGTTGTTGCTAACGTTGCGGGCTCACGGATGAGGAGGGGGTTAAGGATGAAGAGGGGGAATGAGGGGGGGAGGAGGGTGTTGAGGATGAGGAGGGGGGTTGAGGATGAGGGGGGGAGGAGGGCGGATGAGGAGGGGGTTGAGGACAAGGGGGGGAGGAGGGGGTTGAGGATGAGGGGGGGAGGAGGGCGGATGCAGAGGTGGTTGAGGATGAAGAGGGGGATGAGGGCAGATGAGGAGGGGGTTGAGGATGAGGAGGGGGGTTGAGGATGGGGGGGAGGAGGGGGTTGAGGATGAAGGGGGGAGGAGGGCGGATGAAGAGGGGGTTGAGGCCGAGGGGGGGAGGAAGGGGTTGAGGATGAGAGCGGGGATGAGGAGGGCGGATGAAGAGGGGGTTGAGGATGAGGGGGGGGGGGGTTGAGGATGAGGAGGGGGGAGGAGGGCAGATGAGGGGGTTGAGGATGAGGAGGGGGTTGAGGATGAGGCGGGGGAAGAGGAGGGCGGATGAGGAGGGGGGATGAGGTCGGATGAGGAGGGGTTTGAGGATGAGGTGGGAGATGAGGAGGGGGAGGAGAGCGGATGAGGAGGGGGGATGAGGATCAGGTGGTTGAGGAGGGGGGATGAGGATCAGGTGGTTGAGGAGGGGGGATGAGGATGAGGGGGTTGAGGAGGGGGGATGAGGATGAGGGGGTTGGGGATGAGGATGAGGAGGGGGTTGGGGATGAGGAGGAGGGGGGAGGAGGAGGGGGTTGAGGATGAGGAGGGGGGGAGGAGGAGGAAGGGGGGTTGAGGAGGGGGGAGCATGAGGAGGAGGATAGGGGATGAGGAGGAGGTTGAGGATGAGGAGGGGGAGGAGGAGGAAGGGGTTCAGGATGAGGAGGGGGGTTGAGGAGGAGGGGGTTGAGGTTGAGCATGAGGAGGGGGTTGAGGAGGAGGAAGGGGGTTGAGGAGGAGGAAGGGGGTTGAGGAGGAGGAAGGGGGTTGAGGAGGGGGAAGCATGAGGAGGGGGGAGCATGAGGAGGAGGGGGGATGAGGAGGAGGGGGAGGAGGAGGAAGGGGTTGAGGTTGAGCATGAGGAGGGGGGGTTGAGGTTGAGCATGAGGAGGGGGGTTGAGGTTGAGCATGAGGAGGGGGGGAGCATGAGGAGGGGGGTGAGGATGAGGAGGGGGTTGAGGAGGAGGATGAGGAGGGGGTTGGGATGAGGAGGGGGGTTGAGGATGAGCAGGGGGTTGAGGATGAGGATCGGGGATGAGGAGGAGGAGAAGGGGAGCATGAGAAGGGGGGAGCATGAGGAGGAGGGGGGATGAGGAGGGGGTTAAGGATGAGGAGGGGGGAGGAGGAGGAAGGGGTTGAGGATGAGGAGGGGGGTTGAGGTTGAGCATGAGGAGGGGGTTGAGGATGAGGAGGGGGTTGAGGATGAGGAGGGGGTTGAGGATGAGGAGGGGGTTGAGGATGAGGAGGGGGTTGAGGATGAGGAGGTTGGAGGATGAGCAGGGGGTTGAGGAGGAGGGGAGATGAGGAGGGGGGTTGAGGAGGAGGAGGGGTTGAGGAGGGGGGAGCATGAGCATGAGGAGGGGGGAGCATGAGGAGGGGGTTGAGGATGAGGAGGGGGGAGGAGGAGGAAGGGGTTGAGGAGGGGGAGGAGGAGGAAGGGGTTGAGGATGAGGAGGGGGGAGGAGGAGGAAGGGGTTGAGGATGAGGAGGGGGGTTGAGGAGGGGGTTGAGGTTGAGGATGAGCAGGGGGTTGAGGTTGAGCAGGGGGTTGAGGATGAGCAGGGGGTTGAGGATGAGCAGGGGGTTGAGGAGGAGGGGAGATGAGGAGGGGGGGTTGAGGATGAGGACGGGGGAGGAGGATGAGGAGGGGGGAGGAGGAGGAAGGGGTTGAGGATGAGGAGGGGGGTTGAGGAGGGGGTTGAGGATGAGCAGGGGGTTGAGGAGGAGGGGAGATGAGGAGGGGGGTTGAGGAGGAGGAGGGGTTGAGGAGGGGGGAGCATGAGCATGAGGAGGGGGGAGCATGAGGAGGGGGTTGAGGATGAGGAGGGGGGAGGAGGAGGAAGGGGTTGAGGAGGGGGAGGAGGAGGAAGGGGTTGAGGATGAGGAGGGGGGAGGAGGAGGAAGGGGTTGAGGATGAGGAGGGGGGTTGAGGAGGGGGTTGAGGTTGAGGATGAGCAGGGGGTTGAGGTTGAGGATGAGCAGGGGGTTGAGGATGAGCAGGGGGTTGAGGAGGAGGGGAGATGAGGAGGGGGGGTTGAGGATGAGGACGGGGGAGGAGGATGAGGAGGGGGGAGGAGGAGGAAGGGGTTGAGGATGAGGAGGGGGGTTGAGGAGGGGGTTGAGGTTGAGCATGAGGAGGGGGTTGAGCATGAGGAGGAGGTTGGAGGATGAGCAGGGGGTTGAGGATGAGCAGGGGGTTGAGGATGAGCAGGGGGTTGAGGATGAGCAGGGGGTTGAGGAGGGGGGTTGAGGATGAGGAGGGGGGTTGAGGATGAGGAGGGGGGTTGAGGATGAGGAGGGGGATTGAGGATGAGGAGGGGGATTGAGGATGAGGAGGGGGATTGAGGATGAGGAGGGGGATTGAGGATGAGGAGGGGGATTGAGGATGAGGAGGGGGATTGAGGATGAGGAGGGGGATTGAGGATGAGGAGGGGGATTGAGGATGAGGAGGGGGATTGAGGATGAGGAGGGGGATTGAGGATGAGGAGGGGGATTGAGGATGAGGAGGGGGATTGAGGATGAGGAGGGGGATTGAGGATGAGGAGGGGGATTGAGGATGAGGAGGGGGATTGAGGATGAGGAGGGGGATTGAGGATGAGAAAGGGGGAATGAGGAGGGGGTTTGAGGATGAGCAGGGGGTTGAGGAGGGGGATTGAGGATGAGGAGGGGGATTGAGGATGAGGAGGGGGATTGAGGATGAGAAAGGGGGAATGAGGAGGGGGTTTGAGGATGAGCAGGGGGTTGAGGAGGGGGGTTGAGGATGAGGAGGGGGGTTGAGGATGAGGAGGGGGATTGAGGAGGGGGTTTGAGGATGAGCAGGGGGTTGAGGAGGGGGGTTGAGGATGAGGAGGGGGGTTGAGGATGAGGAGGGGGGTTGAGGATGAGGAGGGGGGTTGAGGATGAGGAGCGGGGTTGAGGATGAGGAGGGGGGTTGAGGATGAGGAGGGGGGTTGAGGATGAGGAGGGGGGTTGAGGATGAGGAGGGGGGTTGAGGATGAGGAGGCGGGTTGAGGATGAGGAGGGGGGTTGAGGATGAGGAGGGGGGTTGAGGATGAGGAGGGGGGTTGAGGATGAGGAGGGGGAATGAGGAGGGGGAATGAGGATGAGGAGGGGGAATGAGGAGGGGGAATGAGGATGAGGAGGGGGGATGAGGAGGGGGTTTGAGGATGAGGAGGGGGATTGAGGATGAGGAGGGGGATTGAGGATGATAAGGGAGAATGATGAGGGGGGTTGAGGATGAGAAGGGAGAATGAGGAGGGGGGTTGAGGATGAGAAGGGAGAATGAGGAGGGGGAGGAGGGGGGAGCATGAGGAGGAGGGGGGAGGAGGAGGGGGTTGAGGAGGAGGGGGGAGGAGGGGGGTTGGGGAGGGGGGAGGAGGAGGGGGTTGAGGTTGAGGAGGGGGTTGAGGAAGAGGATGAGGAGGGGGTTGAGGAGGAGGAGAGATGAGCAGGGGGTTGAGGAGGAGGAGGAGAGATGAGCAGGGGGTTGAGGAGGAGGAGGAGAGATGAGCAGGGGGTTGAGGAGGAGGAGGAGAGATGAGCAGGGGGTTGAGGAGGAGGAGGAGAGATGAGCAGGGGGTTGAGGAGGAGGAGGAGAGATGAGAAGGGGGGTTGAGGATGAGGAGGGGGGTTGAGGATGAGGAGGGGGGTTGAGGATGAGGAGGGGGGTTGAGGATGGCGAGGGGGGTTGAGGATGGCGAGGGGGGTTGAGGATGGCGAGGGGGGTTGAGGATGGCGAGGGGGGTTGAGGATGGCGAGGGGGGTTGAGGATGGCGAGGGGGGTTGAGGATGAGGAGGGGGTTTGAGGATGAGGAGGGGGAATGAGGAGGGGGATTGAGGATGAGAAGGGGGAATGAGGAGGGGGATTGAGGATGAGAAGGGAGAATGAGGAGGGGATAAGGAGGATAAGGAGGGGGGATGAGGAGGATAAGGAGGGGAGATGAGGAGGAGGGTTGAGGATGAGGAGGAGGGTTGAGGATGAGGTAGAGGGTTGAGGATGAGGTAGAGGGTTGAGGATGAGGAGGGGGGTTGAGGATGAGGAGGGGGGTTGAGGATGAGGAGGGGGTTTGAGGATGAGGAGGGGGTTTGAGGATGAGGAGGATTAGGGAGATGAGGGGAAGAGACACAGGAGGGAGATGAGGGAAAGAGACACAGGAGGGAGATGAGGGGTAGAGACACGAGGGAGGGGGAGGAGACACAAGGGAGGGAGAGGATGGGAAGAGACACGGGAGGGAGAGGGGGGGAAGAGACACATGGGAGGGAGATGAGGGGCACAAGAAAGGGGTCACAGAGGGCACAAGAGGGACACAGGGGGCAGCACATTTCCCACCCTCGGCTTATACTCGAGTCACTACGTTTTCCCAGTATTTTGTGGTAAAATAGGTTCCTCGGATGGATGGATACTCTCTAAGAGCTAGTGACAAACAATGTCCCATACCACATGCAATCTTCCCTCATATGGCAAAATTACTTTGAAAATCCTTGGGAAGCTGAAAACATGTGTATTGAATTTAGCTCAAAAAAGTGTAATAAAACCAATCTAGAAAAAAGCGCACTCTTAGTACTCTTATGGTTATAAACAAGTAAAAATGTGATTATATAGGGGGTATATATAGTAAATACAATGAATAACTTCTGTAAAAGTTGTTCAATACATTACTTCTTATTGCCTTATACTACTATATGTCATTAAAGCAGACTAGCAATTCAAAGTAGTCAAAAGGAGTCAACAAAATATATATATGCCAAAGTTGCCAAAATATATAAACCTCCCTTGCTATAACAATCAGCATAACCAGAGTACTTGCGCTTAGTTGAAAATAGTCCCGACTGTCCCGTTTCGTCCCTACTAGGGCTTACTCATGGGCGAAAGGAGGTTTATATATTTTGGCAACTTTGGCATATATATATATATATATATATATATAGTATATGTATATATATATATATATATATATATATATATATATATATATATATACTCCTTTTGACTACTTTGAATTGATAGTCTGCTTTAATGACATATAGTAGTCTAAGGCAATAAGGAGTAATGTATTGAACAACTTTTACAGAAGTTATTCATTGTATTTACTATATATACCCACTATATAATCACATTTTTACATGTTTATAACCATAAGAGTGCGCTTTTTTCTAGATTGGTTTTATTACACTTTTTTGAGCTAAATTCAATACACATGTTTTCAGCTTCCCAAGGATTAGCAAAGTAATTTTGCCATATGAGGGAAGATTGCATGTGGTATGGGACATTGTTTGTCACTAGCTCTTAGAGAGTATCCATCCATCCATAGACCATTCAAGTTCCTATATTTTTCAAAATAATTTAAATCTATGTTTAGGTGTTAAGCACCAGGGAACCGTTGTACAGTGATACATTGAATTAAAATAGGTTCCTCGGCTTATACTCAGGTCGGGTTATACTCGAGTATATACGGTATATTAATTTACAATGAGCGCTGAGGGTGCTCAGAGATGCAAAAGTACACAAGGCGAGAGGCTCGCATTGAGTGCCGAAGATACTATGAGGATCAAAAGGCTTACATTGTGTGGCAAACAGCATTACCTGCCTTAAAATTTTATGACCGTCATTTTTTGATGGGCAATTCGCTAGTATATTTATATATTAGAAGATAAGTGTACTCAAATGGTGAATACCTGGCACTTGTAAATGCACGTTTATCTCTTGACACACTATTTACATTGTCACTGCTGATATGTAGTCTAGTCATTTTTAGCATGTATGTAAAAGATCATGTTTTAAAAGTGGACAAATTGATCCTTAATGTAGAAATAATATGGTAAATACTGGTAGCTTAGGATTGTTTTCTCCTCCTTTGTCTTGAAATGGTGCATGAAATATAGAGACAGTGAACCTTATGGATATCTGAACTGGAAAAGACTTTCATTTTTTTCCCATTGATTTAAATATAAATAAGATAAGAATGCACAATTAACAGAGTCTTGGCTAGTCCTTGTTTATACTTTCTCTTATGCCACTGGTAAGATAAAAGTGGGTCAAACCCTGCTTGTCTTCTACTTTAGTGATACTTTTCTTTAATTAATACCATTTATTTCAATGTGGCAGTAATAAAAGCTCAACTCAATGCCATATTACATTGCTACAGTTAATAGTTGCTGAGATGCTTAACATTGTTTGTCTGGCTCCTTTATGTAAATGTGCAACTCTGTGTGCTAATCTGTGGCTCAGAGTACTTGAGTAGAGTGGGGAGAGGAATGTAACATTGGGGAATATTGTTTTGACCAACATAGATGGACAATCAGGCTATTATGCTAATTAATACATTAAAGTGGTTATTTAGTATTCATATGCACAGAACAGCATAAACAATTTTGAATATCTTAAATGTGTAATAAAATGTATATCCAGTTCTTCATGTTCTTTTAGGATTAACCTTGAACCACTTAAATGTCCAGATTTCTTGACCTTTAAAGGGCTAGTGCAAGTGCTTTTCATTTTGAATCTATTTTTACATTCACCATTGTTGTTGTTGTTGTTTAGTCATTCAGTTGCATCTGACTCTCTATGACCCTATGGACCACAGTAGGCCAGGTACATCTGTCACTACCCCACTGAGCTACATCAAGTTCATGTTGAATGACCTCATCTATCAACACATTTGTCGTATCCTTCTTCTTGTGCCTTCAGTCTTTCCCAGCATCAGAGTCTTCTCCTGGATTCTCATGATATGGCCAAAATATCTGATCTTCAGTATCAGGATCATACCTTCTAGTGAACAGTTTGTATTGATTTCCTGAATTATTGATTTATTGGATCTTCTTGCAGTGAAACGGACTCCAAGCAGTCTTCTCCAACACCGCTATTCAAAGGCGCAATTCTACGGCGTTTAGACTTCTTTATGCTCCAGCTCTTACCTCCGTATGTTACTACTGGGAATACCATAGTACTAATATGCTGACCATTGTTGATAGTTTAATATCTTTACTTTTCGCTAGCTTGTCCAAGCTTGCCATATCCTTCCTCCATAGAAGCAAACATCTTTTAATATCATTCCTACAGACACCATCTGCAGAGATCTTGGAGCCCAGGAAAATAAAATCTGTCACTGCCTCCACTTCTTCCCCATCTATTTGCCAGGAAGTGAGATTGCCGTTTGCCATGATCTCCGTCTTTTTAAGGTTGAGCACCAGGCCAGCTTTTGCGCTCTCTTCTTTTACACTCAGCAATAAGTCCTTTAGTTCCTCCTCACTTTCAGCCATCAGAGTAGTATCATCTGCGTATTTGAGGTTGTTGATATTCCTTCCAGCAATATTGATTCCGGCTTTGGATTCATCCAATCCAGCGATACATATGATGTACTCTGTGTATAAGTTGAATAAATAAATATTGACAATATACAACCTTGTTGCACTCCTTTTCCGATCTTGAACCATTCTGTTGTCCCATGTTCGGTTCTGACCGTGGCTTCTTGGTCCACATACAGATTCTTCAGGACAACGATGAGATAATCTGGTACTCCCATCTTTAATGACATGCCACATTTTGTTGTGATCCACACAGTCAAAGGCTTTAGAATAATCTATGAAGCAGAAGTAAATGTTTTTTTGGAACTCTCTTGCTTTCTCTATAATCCATTGGACATTGGCAATGTGCCTCTTCCTCTGCGGAACCCGGCTTGCACATTTGTTAGTTCCTGGTCCATATATTTTTGGAGCTAAGCTTGTAGAATCTTAAAGGGCCAGTTAATTTATCACATCTTGGAATATACCACTGTAAATTGCTCCTAAAAATATGTAGTTTTGTAATAGGTGCCTTCTTCACAGAAAAAAAATCATAAATTAAATGTCTGTTTACATGAGAATTAGCCATGTCTCCAGAGAGAATCACAGCAAGAGCTCTGTGCAGAGAGCAGATCAGAAAGGTGGTTAACCCTTCCCAAATTATTCTGTGCAGGGAAATGACTGCTGGAAACTGCTACATATGTTACTTGTGGGTTAACTGATGGCTGATTACATTGCTGAAAGCAGGGATACGCCACAAATCCTGTGTCCATGGAGCTAGATGTTATTAATCATGAACAGTCAGCAGTGTGTTTGTAAACAGACCTAAGACCATACTTTCTTAGGTGTTATTAGTACAGTGAGGTAAATGGCCTTGCTTGCATGTGAAATGAGTGCAATTGTTTGATAATTGGAGCACTGTTTGCCACTGCCTCTTTGGGGATTGGGATGTAGACTGAAGTTCACCATTAATTAACATAAAAAAATACATGTGTAAACAGCTGCAAAGCTTAAATAGATTTAAAAGACCATTGAAATTACCATATGTGCTCTGCACCATTAGAGTGTTAAAACTCATGTAGAAATAGGGATTTCCATTTTAAAATTAAAGCTGAATACATGTAGTTATGATCAATAGAAGTCAGGGTATCTCAATGTGTCGCCTCAGCTTGAATGAATAATGAGCCCTGCACCATGCGGGATGTGATGAAAATTAATTGGTATAGAGTCTTGGAGTAAAACAGTGGCTGAGTTGCAACTACATGACTTTATAACAGTAGCTAGAATAGCAGTTGGACAAAAAGTATGAAGACCCCAGGTTGAAGTCTCTATATATATATATCTTTTTTTTTTTTGGTTCCTGCACCTTACTTGTCACATGCTAGCCTTGATCCTGACCCTTGCCCATTGAAGTCTCCTTCTCTTGTTCTTTCTCCCTCCTTGCACATCTTCACATACCTGTATACATTGCTTCTCTTCATGGAGTATAAACTTTAACTAAGACTTTTAATTATGTAGTAGTTAACCGTTTTCTTCTAAACTTTTAGAAAGCTTCAGTCCAAATACATCCAAAATGACCGGACGATCATTTAGAGCTTCTTACTAAGGGTTCCTGCTGGTTCTTTATTAGTACTTATTGCTCAAGCCGTATGTGATGTGGAGACCAACCGGAAACCTGGGATCTAAATCCAGGCTGGACATAACAGTATTCTTGGATCAAACTAGATCTCGAGGACAGGATCCAATAGATAAGGACTACAGGGTAGGACCAAGCAGGAACTAGACTGGAAATTGAGGACAGGATCCAAAAATGGTTCAGATAGGAGCTAGTAGGATCTCAGACTGACCTGCTCGGACAGGAACATGCAGGATTCCTTAACTAACAGCAAGGAACACCCTGACAGACCACTATGGACTGGCAGAGAACTCTGGACGAGGTGGGACTGAATATCATTAAATGTGCCCAAATTGGCCCTGGGATTTAGGACCTAATCTCCTACACATGATTCTGGTAAAACACCTCTGTATATCACAGGAGGGTCTAATTTTGCTAAAAGGAGGTGGCGTTCTTTCTGCTAAAACTTGTCCAGTATTTTCAGCAACTATGACTACAGAAGATGGATTAACTACTGAGTGTGTGACTTTGGTCCCCCAAATTAACCCTTTAATGTCTGTTTTCCGGGGGCTATAAGGCACAACCCTGATCTTTACTTATCTAACCAGAATACACTACTTTGTGCATAATGTTATAACAAGATCCTTTGATATTTGTTTTTATAAACCGCTATATCAGACAAGTACATATCACTCTCCCTTGCAATTATTAACAGGGCGGATAATTTACTTGGAATCAAAATTTTGAGACTAATCACTTTTTTTTTTTTTTTTTTTTCTGATTAGTCTGTTGTTGAAAATCATCATATATGGAAACTAAGAACCCGACTGAACTTGATACATACTCCCACTTTCGCCCGATTGTCCACTAAGGAAATTCAGATTGAGTATCCCATACATACAGACATTTTAACATTGACACCATGATCCTGACTTAGACATAAATTATCACAACGTTTTTAATTTACCATGTTATCTACTCAGTATTTCCCCACTTAATCTTCCCCTCACATCTAGTTTACAGGAGGATTGAACCTCCTTTGTATTTTATCAAAAATACAAAATAAAACATTATAGGTATACATTTTGGCTCCTTAGCAAGTACATTTTCTCACACTACTATGATCTGACAGACTGAACATTGCGGAATTAATTTTGAAAGACCCCTCTGTATCTCACCTTAGGGTTACTCTGATCCACCTTCAGCGCCCTGTTCTGCATGTCTGGAGCTGGTTTGACTTTTTATTTGTCAAGACAACAGAATCTTATATTGTTGGGTTGCATCAACGAAAAAGTGAACTACAGTAGAAGGGCAGTGACCACTTCCTCAACTTGATCCTTGATTTGCGAAATACTTCAGGGTCTAGGTCTTCTTATGTTATCTCCCAAGAGAAGCTCTTTTTGGATGATGTATTTTTCTTATATTACTGTTGATGGTTCCTTTACCACAATCATCATATAATATGCTTAATGATGAATATAATACATTTTTATTCTATTAATATTTTAATATGTGAAGAAGGTAAGGTAATATACAGTAATGGCATGGTTACATACTACTTTTTTTAATGTAGTTTGTTTCAGATCTCACAATGAACATTATTAATTTCCTAGTACATCTGACAAACTCACCAGTTGATAGAATGATCCAGAGTTTGTTTTATAATTTTGAATCTTTCTTTTCAAGCAGCGTTGTAGGTAGATACAATTGTATACCTTTCCTTTTCTTTCTCAGTGGGGGTACTTTTTAATTCTGAGTTTTCCTGGAATCTACTGTTTTACTTTGTAATAATTTTTAACTAGCGACTTTCCGTCAAAAAATGACCGCAATAATATTGTAAGGCAGGTAATGTTGTTTGTGTGCGCCATTAATTTTTTTGGTGTTCCAAGATCCTTCGGCGCTTATTGCGAGTCTCTTGGTTGTTTGTGTGCTATGAGCACGTTGTGTTTTTTTTTTTTTCTGTATTCCAATGAATAGTTAATAAAATAAGAAATGAATATACTTTACCTATTGTGAAGTAATATATGCAGGAAGCATTGTGTTGAAGAGCTGGCAATCTGTTTTCATGTTGCTGCAGCATTAGTGCTGTGGAGCTGCTGTGTAAGCATCATAAATGTGTGTAGTGTAAATAGTGCCAAATCCGTTAGTGTAGCTGTGTACTTCCAGATAGTGTAAGTTAGTGTTCTAAAATGGCGCCTAATGTGTAGTACGCAGCTGTGGCTGCTTTTGCGTACTTGTTTTCGGATGTCGTCCAACTTTTGCGTGTTTAGGGTCCTTTAGCCTCGTTTTCGTTTTGTTCGGCAGCCATATTTTCTCTCGCTTAGGTGATTTTCGGGTGTCTAAACTCTGTAATTTGGACTTAAATCGAGGTGTAACTTCACTTGCAGAGGTCTTGGGTGCCCCCCCCCCCCCTTGCTGTGGGTAAGCTTTTTATGTGTTTGTTGTGTGTATTTATTGTGTTTGTAATGTTTTTCGGGTCGCGCAGGTTGCGTCCTTGTTTTCGTATCTCGTATGTCTTTTTTCAGAAAATCCGTAGGTGTTTGGTGTTTTGCGTCTTTAATGTCCTGTAGCCTCGTTTTCTTTTTTTTCGGCGGCCATTTTTTCTCTCGCTTAGGGGATTTTCGGGTGTCTAAACTCTTTTATTTGGAGTTAAATTGAGGTGTAACTTCAGTTTTCGGTAACCTTTTTATGTATTTGTTGTGTGTATTTATTGTGTTTTTAATGTTTTCATGTGCGCAGGGTTCGGGCGGTAAGGTCGTATTTTTTCGAGATCATAATGGGTCGTAACACGTCTCGTATTTGTTTGTCGTAAGTCCGTAAATTTTGCGAGGTCTGCAGTTGCTGGCAAGGAGCGCCTTCGCAGCACTAGCATCAACCCGCATGCTCACAACTATATATGGGCCTCATTCAATTGTGATTTGGCCAATTTTATAGGGCTCTAAATAAGCACATAGCATATTTTTTTAAATAAGTTTTTAGTTAGTAAAGACCTTGCTTTTGGATAGAAGTTCACTAACTAAAAACTTCTGTAAAAAAATATGCTATGTGCTTATATAGAGCCCTATTCAATTGGCCAAATCGCAATTGAATGAGGCCCTATGTGACTAGCGACTTGCCCGTCAATAAAAGAAAGTGTTGAAATGCTGTTTGTCACACAATGTGAGTGTACTGTGTGCCTCAAGTAACTAAATTCCTCAAAAAGCAGAAATCTACATTACATAAAATAAGAAAAACTAAAATCACCAAAAATAAAAAATGTACATTACAGAACAAAAAAAAAAAACCTAAGTCACAAAAATAAAAAAAGGGACATTACAGAAAATAACAAAATACATTACAACCCCCCTCACTACAATTTTTTTTTTTTAAATGACACACCTGAAAATGAAATACATATAATACAATACAACACAATTAAATAAAATACAATACAACACAATTCAATTAAATACAATACAACCCAATTCAATTAAATACAATACAACACAATTAAATACAATACACCACTATCTAATATACATGCCAGTATCTAATATACATGCCACTATCTAATATACATGCCACTATATAATGTAATATACATCCCACTATCTAATAGACAATACTATCTAATAATACATCCCCCTATCTATCTAATATACAATACATCTGCCCCTTGTGATTGGTTTAAATAAAGATGGACAGGTGCATTATCCAATCAGAGTGGTATTTTAAGGTGTATCCGTTTGTGATTGGTTCACACATTGCCGCCTCCTGATTGGGTGAATTTGATAGACATCGTTTTCAACCAATCAGAAGGCACCTTGCTTGTTTTCTTCCGGAAAAGTCTCCTGGAGCCTCATTAGCATCGGGGATGTCCGGGAGTGCGGATGTAAGTATATATATATATATATATATATATATATATATATATATATATATATATATATTTTTTTTTTTTTTTTTTTTTTTTTTTTTTTTTTACAGGGCGTGGCAGAAGAGGATCCGGAGGAGGCCGGAGACATCGCGGGGAGGTAAGTAGAATGTAGATTATGTTTCTTTTATTTTGATGTATGTGTATTAATGTTGTGTTTTTTTTAACAGGTGCCGCGCCGGAAAAGGATGTAAAGAATAAGGACGGGACATGCCGGAAAGGTGAGTAGAATATTTAGAATGTATAGAATGTTTATTTTATAACTGTAAACGTGTTTCACTAATTTTTTTTTTTTTTTTTTGTAGGTGGCTGATCTCAAAGGACATCTGCAAAGGTAAGTGGTCTTAATTATTTTATTTTAGCTTAGACTTAGATTAGTTAATATATAGATAGCATTTATTGTATGTTAGCTAGGGGTATGATTTTTATATAGATAGCATAGGATGTATTGTAGATAGATTGTGGTATTTATTTAGATAGATTGGGGATGTATTATTATATAGATAGCATGTATGTTAGATTATGCTATTTATTTAGATATATTGGGGATGTATTACTATATAGATAGCATGTATATTAGATTATGCTATTTATTTAGATAGATTGTGTGATGTATATTAGATAGGGGTGTATTGTATTGTATTGTAATTGTATGTATTTGTATTATTTGCATTGTATGTATTTGTATTATATGTATTTCCTTTTCAGGTGTGTATTTTTTTTTCTGTAGTGAGGGGGGATTGTAATGTTTTTTGTTTTTTTTCTGTAATGTTCCTTTTTTTATTTTTTGTGACTTAGGTTTTTTTATTTTGTGTAATGTAGTTTATTTTTTTGTGTGTTAGGTTTTTTATTTCATGTAATGTAGATTATTTTCTTTTGTGACTTTAGGATTTTTTATTTTCTGTAATTAGAGTGGTGGGGGTTAATAGGGGGAAGGTAGTGTAGACGTTAATAGGTTAGTGTAGAGGGTGTTTAGTTGTCTTTAATGTTTTATTGGGGGTGGTATAGTGCAGTATAGTGTTTATACTTAGTGTCATGATGGTCCTTGAGGGCCATCATGGCACCTATGTGGTTAATGTAGTGTTGTAACAGGCCCATAATGGTGTTAATATACCCTTATGGGACTGATGGGGTTAAATGGAGGCTTATGGGGGTCTGTATTGACCCCCACGAGAGACTGGGTTAATAATGGGTTTATGGGGGTCTGTATTGACCCCCATGAGTGACAGGGTTAATGAGGGTTTTATGGGGGTCTGTATTGACCCCCATGATTGACAGGGTGACAGTGAAAAAATTTTTTCTTTTACAAAGGGTCCTTTAAGGACCTGTAATGCGGTAATTTTGATTGCAGCGGGGGTCCCCGATCGCGTGCAATCGGGAACCCCACTGCGATGGTTAATGTGGGGTTAATGCAGGGCTCGGAGCTTATCTCAGATCCCCTGCGGTTAATCCGGGTTTCCAAGCTTATCTCGGATCCCTTGGGTAAGTTGTAGGTGGCTGGGCGGTCCTGGGTCTTTGAGCCTCGTTTTCATTTTTTTCGGTGGCCATTTTTTCTCTCGCTTATGAGATTTTCATGTGTCTGAACTCGGGAATTTGGACTTGAATGGAGGTGTAACTTCACTTTCAGAGGTCCTGGGTGCCCCCCCCCCCCCCCTTGCTATGGGTACGCTTTTTATGTAGTTTGTGTGACTATTTGGTGTGTTTTCACTGTTTTTATTTGCGCACGGGTCGGCCGTTATAGTGGGATTCTTAGTGCTTGTGAGTGTTTGTTACGTTAAGGTTGCCTCATTCCCTAAGTGCTTTGCGAGGACCTGCATTTGCAGAGAATTTGGGATGACCCGCATTTGCGGAAGCGAGGGCCTCAGTTGCTGGCATGGAGCGCCGAAACTGAGGCCTTCGGCCGCGGTGTGTGTGTAACCGGGTGTGAGGCGCCTTTGAGATTTTTTTTTTTTTTTAAAGTTGTGTGTGTGTGTGTGTTAACAGAACGATGTTGGAGCCTCCACCTCCTCAAATGCGGCCCCTCGCTTTGCGAGGATCCACATTTGCGGGGACGTTGGGAGAATAGGTTGGTGCAGCACAAATAAAGGGTAATAAAGATAATTGTAAATGTCTCTCTTTTATCAATTGCTGTCCTGTCTCTCTCTTTTAAATTATTACTTCCCTACTTCTGTCTCATTTTTAAACCATGCAAGTTTCTCTTTCTTGCTTTTAACACATTTCCCAGATTTCTCTCCTTTCTGCCCTTGGTTTCTTAGTTCTCTGCCTTGATTTTATGAAATCATATCTATGCATAACTAGAATACTATGTGACCACTCTAATTAGGCACATGTCGCATGTCTGCACAGCACCCATATTTCCAAACAACCCTTTACATAGTTACATAGGGCCTCATTCTATTACGGCCGCAGCCGCTGCGGGCCCGCAAGGACCGTCCGCAAGCTTTCCGGCTATTCTATTCCCCTCCGGCCGGGGACTCCGGCAGGCTTGCGGCCGGCGCCTTGCTATCCCTTGCGGCCGATCGCGCAGGAGGAAAGCCATTGATCTAAAACGGCCGCAAGGAAATCGGCCGTAAGAAAAGCCTGGTTGCGATTCTATTGCTCCGGAACCCTGTCTGCAAGGCTAAAAACGAGCCGCAGCTTACTTGCAGCAAACAGGTCTCGCTAGCACCAATTAAGCACATAAAATAGCTCAAATAAAGCCATCCTGCAATTTGAGAAGACGATAAAGGGATTTTAGGTGTTAGAAAAAATAGCACATAATTATCCTATACTCAAATGCGTAAAATATTTTATTTTTAATATACGTAAAATATACATGTAAAAGGTCCAGAGTGCTTGGAGCACTTCAGACACGCCCACGCCGCAGCCGGAAAATAAACAGTTAATTTGAACTCGGATTTGGGCTGATGTGCAAGCTTGAGAGGGGGTTACTTTTAATCCTCATGTCCCCCAATATGATCCCTAGCATTTACAGAGCTGTACAGTGCAGGCTTGAATTTATTTTTGCGTTTTTACATTTCAAAGCTTACGGACGGTTTCAAGATATGCGGCCGGCCGTAAGGGGAGATCCTTGCGGGGCCGTATAATTGAATCGCGAGTTAACAGAACCCCCGCAAGGAATCGCAGCCTTACGGCCGATTTACGGCCAGTAATTGAATGAGGCCCATAGTAATTAAGGTTGAAAAAAGACTTTCAGTCCATCAAGTTCCACCTTTTAAGATCTCCTCTGATCTGCAATATACGGATTCAATATTAATTAATTAGTTGTTAATCATTAATCAATTATTTAGAAAACATTTTTTTTTAATTATTAATTAATCCAGAGGAAGGCAAACAGAAAAAAAAACAAGTGAGACTTAGTCAATCGTCTCAAAGGGAAAAAATAATAATAATTCCGTCCTGACCCCAGATACTAGCGATCGGATTTCTCCCTGGATCAATACTGTCTCTTTAATTATCCATGATAACCCTGAATTTCCTTTTTTAATTAGAAATAAATCCAGTCCCCTTTTTAAGTTATCTATTGAATCCTCTGTCGCCACCTCCTCTGGTATAGATTTCCACAGATTAACCACCCTTACTGTGAAGAACTTTTTTCTTTCTTTAAGATGGAATCTTTTTACTTCTAACCTCAAGGGATGTCCTCTTGTCAGTTTAAAACCTCTTGGCACAAAAAGCTCCCTTGACAAATCTTTATACTGACCCTGGATGTATTTATATAAGGTAATCATATCTCCTCTTAGACTCAATTTTTCTAGAGAAAATACGTTTAATTTGGTTAGTCTTTCTTCATGACTTAGCCCCTCCATTCCCCTTATTAGTTCTGTTGCCCTCCTCTGTACCTTTTCCAGCTCTAAAAGTTCTGCCAAAAATTGTACTCCATATTCCAAATGATGGCGTACTAGAGATTTGTATAGTGGCAGAATTATATTTGCTTCCCTTGCTTCTATACCCTTCATAAAACATGCTAATATTTTACTTGCCTTTGCAGCTGCTGCTTGGCATTGAACACTGTTCCCTAGGCGGTTGTACACAAGCACTTCCAAATCCGTTTCAATATCTGATACACCTAGATTTGCACCATTAAGATTATAAATTGCATGGCTATTTTTCCTTCCCAGATGCATAACTTTACATTTATTCATATTAAATCATTTAGATGCCCATTCCTCAATTTTATGTAAATCCCTTTGGAGGGAAAGCACATCATTATCTGATTTAATTACCTTGCACAACTTCCTGTCATCAGCGAAAATAGAGACACCACACTCCAATCCTACCTCTAAGTCATTAATAAATATGTTAAAAAGGAGAGGACCTAATACTTAACCCTGAGGAACCCCACTTACCACATTAGTCCAATCGGAGTATGTTCCATTTACAACAACCCTTTGCTTCCTGTCTTTTATCCAGCTCTCAATCCATGAGCAGATATTTACTGCAATTCCTGTATCTCTTAGTTTGCACAATAGTCTCCCATGTGGTATTATATCAAAAGCCTTTGCAAAATTCAGAAAGACTACATCCACTGAGTTGCCTTGGTCCAGGTTCCTACTAACCTCCTCATAGAAACTAATTAGATTTGTTTGACATGACCTATCCCTCATACATCCATGTTGACTCCTACTTATAATCCTGTTCAAATATATATATTCTTGTATATTATCCCTTATTAACCCTTCTAAAAGCTTCCCCACTACAGAAGTGAGGCTCCTGTGTTAAATGAATCTTGAAAAATTAAATGTAATGGTTTTGCTATTACATAACCCAGTTCCCTCAGTACCCTTGGATGTATTCCATCAGGACCCGGGGCTTTATTAACATTTATTTTTTCCAACCTCTTTTGGATTACTTCCTGTGTTAACCAATTATTCGGCAAAGGTAGTGTAGCCCTATTATGTTGCAGTGTCCCAACCACCGGTACCTCCCTTGTGTATACCGAAAAAAAGAACCTCATCTGCCTTTTCCTGGTCACTTATTTTCAGATGGCCTGTGTCACATTATAATGTTCCTATAGCTTCCTTCCTCACCTTCTTTTCATTAATATAGTTAAAAAATATTTTAGGGTTAGTCTTACTCTTTTTTTTGCAATTCATTTTTAATTTTCTATTTTAGCCAGTCTAATAGCGCTTTTGCGAGCCTTGTTGATTTCCTTGGACTCCCGTAAAGCAGTCTCTGTCCCCTCTTGTTTGTATAATTTAAATGCCTGTTTTTTACTCAGTATCATAATCTTTAAATCATTGTTAAGCCACATTGGATGTGATTTACTCCTTTTACTTTTATTCCCACATGGTATAGGCCGATGTGTATGTATATTTAGTAAGGATTTAAATGTTGTCCATTTATGTTCAGTGTTTTTACCTATCCGTTCTCTGTCCCAGTCTATACTTTTGCATTGCTGACCTTAGACCGTTAAAATCTGCCCTTTTTAAAATTAAGAGTTTTTTTGGCCCCTTAAAATTCAGTTTTTTTAATTAAATCTCAAATGAGACTGTGTTGTGATCACTGTTTCCCAAAGGTTTCCCTATTTCAACATATGAGACTATATCAATATTATTTGTGATGACTAAATCTAAGATAGCCTCATTTCTAGTAGGCTCTTGTATAACCCAGGCCAGATAATGATCCCTGAGTGTACTCAAGACCTGCTCCCCTTAGCTGAACTGCTGGTCTCATGTATCCAGTTTATTTCAGGGTAATTAAAATCTCCCATTATTAGAACTTGCCCGTGCTTAGCTGCATATCCAATCTGTAACAATAATTGTATTTCCTTACTTTCAGCTATATTTGGGGGGTTATAGCATACTCCTACTAATATTCTTTTGGAATTTGCTGCTCCGCTATTTAACTCTACCCATAAACATGCAACTTTATCACTAGGTCCACCATAATATCTTCTCTGACTATAGGCTTAAATTCAGGCTTAACATACAGACAAATCCCTCCTCCTCTTTTACCATTGCCTCTATCTTTCCTAAATAGGTTATAACCATCCAGATTAACAGTCCAGTCATCCCACCACATTTCGGTAATGCCTATTAAATCACATTTTTTATTAATTGCTAATAATTCTAACTCTCCCATTTTTCCTGGCAAACTTCTGGCATTATGTTATGAGTCTGTAGTTCTGAAGTGCCTGCCACTGTACTTGAGTTACTTAGTACTACCTCCCTATTGACTATACTTCCCCTCCCCCATCTCCTTCCCTATGCTTTGTTAATTCATCCCTTATACCCTCTACAATTTCTACTCCATTACTTATATCTAGTCCCCCCCCCCCCCCCACCTACTAGTTTAAAAACTCCTCCAGCCTTTCTACCATCCTATTCCCTAGCACAAAAGCTCGCTCATCATTAAGGTGCAATCCATCCCTACTGTAGAGATTGTACTGAAGTAAGAAGTCAGCCCAGTGCTCTAAAAACCCAAACCCCTCCTTAGTGCACCACATCTTTAGCCACACAATAACCTCCCTAAGCTCCTTCTGCCTCCCTGGGCGAGCACGTGGCACTGGTAGTATCTCAGAAAATACTACCTTGGAGGTCCTTGCCTTCAGCTTATTACCTAGTTCTCTAAAATCATTCTTTAGGACACTCCATCTTCCACTAACTTTGTCATTGGTACCAATATGTACCGCCGGTTCATTTCCAGCCCCTCCCAATTATTTGTCTACCCGATCCACAACATGACTAACCCGAGCACCCGGGAGACAGCAAACTGTTTGATTGCTTGGATCTGGGTGACAAATCACCCCGTCTACCTTCCTAATAATAGAGTCCCCTACAACCAAAACCTGTCTGTTGTTCTGCCTATTCTGCCCTCCCACTCCTCCAGTATATCTGTTTTCCCGGCTGTTATAGGGAACAGCTCTATCTGGCATTGCCATTCCTGAATGGACATCCCCAACAGTTTCACTCAATCTGGCAAATCTGTTGGTGTTTGCCAACTCAGAACTGGCCTGCCTCCTCCTGATTCCCCTTCTAACTGTAACCCAGCTACCTCCCTGGACATCCTCACTAGCCCCAGCTCCACCCTCCATGCTAGGCCCAGCTAAACTGTGCTCAGTGAGCACCAACCCCCTTTGCAGTGGAGAAATATCACTAAGTGCTGCAATTCTTCTCTCCAGATCTTCAATTTGAGCTTCCAGAGAGGCAACATGCTCACACCTCTCACAGAGGTATGGACCCTGGTTCATCTGTCCCAGTATTGCATACATATGACAGAATGTACACTGGGTGAGGTTGCCACTGGACTGACTCATAATTATTATTACTGTCTACAAAATTTCAGTGGGAAAAATAAAGAATATAAAATAATATATTTGTATAAAGTTTTCCTCCTTTGCACTATAAATCTGCCCCCTTTTCTTTTATTTAAACTCCTACGCTTTTACTAGAATTGCACTTGCAAGCTCACAACTTCGCCCCTTCTCCTGTTTATATTAACTTCTGCCTTTTCACCTGGGCACAATTAGTGCACTCTGCAATTAATCAGCATTTACTTGCAAGGAAAATCCACTTGCAAAAAAAAAAAAGTTGCTTTGCAATTAATTATAATGTCTTTCATTGCTTTCCTGGTATTTGTAAGTACAGTAGTGTGTGTTTATTTGCTGCTGCTGTGTTACAAATAGGTGTTTAACCCACTTGCGGGTCCTATCTAGTACTCATATCATTTTTAGATAGATTTGGGTTTGAAGGCAATTACGGGCTTGTTGAATTGTTGTAATTGAATATGGATTTTGCGTCTTTAGCACTGGTAACATTCACAGGCTTGAAACATCAAAGGAGGAGATAGGACGGAGTGACATTTTTTACAACCGGAGAGATTTTGAGCCTGTAACTCGCAAATGGAATGCGAGTAGCTAAAAGTATCCAATAAAATATCAGTAACATTTACAGGCTCCATTACGGGCGCATGTAATTGTGATTTTACAGTGTTAGGAACAGAAGTTGACGGCAATTGCGGGCTTGTTGAATTCTTGTAATTGAATATCGATTTTGCATCTTTAGCTCTAGTAACTTTTACAGGTTTGAAACCTCAAAGGATGAGATAGTTAGTTACGTTTTTAACAGCGAGTAGCAAAAAGAAGCAGATAAAATATCAGTAACATTTACAGGCTCCATTATAGTCTCATTTAAGTGAGATTTGGACAATTAAATAGGGCGTATTGTTTTCTCCTTGAACTTAACCCATGTACAGTGCTATGGAATATGTTGGCACGTTACAAATAACCAATGATAATAATAATAATGCATGGTAACAGGGTAATAATGTGAGCGACACAAGAGTGGGAGTTTCGGATTCTTGGATGGTGGCTAAAAAAATCACTTTGATTTACCATCAAATTTAAATATAATGCCATCGCAAAACAAATGTTTTAAAAACGTTGAACCTAATGTACGGTATATTAAAAAACAAAGCAGTGACTTTTTATGCTGTTCTCTACATTGATGTAAAAAAAACTAGACAGACCCAGTTTAAGCTTAGATCAGAAAATGGTGCATGAAGAAGATGGACCCGTCAACCCTTTATAACAGATCACAGAATATCTATCCTCCTTCTACAGGCACTTACCATCTTGCTGTATATAGTCTGAAATACAGTAATATAAAGAAGTCAAACCAGCTGCCCTAAGTTTTCTCTAGAATACATGATATTTGTATCTCATGAACTCCTGTGGTATGATTGCTATTAAATATTCGTTAAGATTCCATCCTAAACTCAAAGATATAGTGTCCATTTAACCATAGCCTTGAGGGACAGAGTATTCCTTTTTAAAGGCTAAATAACTAATGGGCGTCTTAGTCAGCAGTCAAGGAATATGGTATTAATGTTCCCTAGCACCGGATTTTCTTGCGTTCTTGCAAATGTGAGCAACAAAACAATTTCTGCATTTCTCAAGTATGTTTAGATGAGAGCTCTTGTAGAAGGTCTGTGTACCTTATCGCTAGCAGGAAGTAAGAGACCTGAAAAAAACCTGTATGAGGTTCGATTTAATCTACGTAGTCATAGCTGAATCAGAGTTCAAATGAGAACTAAATATTACCTCTCCTGTAGTAAATAAGCCAGATTAGCAATACTGCGGGAAATGTCCTTGTGAGGAAAGAGCTCACATGGATTTAGGAAACACTGCAACACATGATAATAATGTATACCATGATTCATTATTGTTATATTAATTATTTATACTGTATTTATATCTTTGCAAAGAAGAGTTTATTTTTTTTTAATTCATAGGAAGATCTCTAAGTTTAGTCCTTCTGAATCGAAATTTTTGTTTAAAGAACCACCAAACTGCCCTAACAAAATAAGCTAGATGTTTCAATTATGTATTGATCATTAAAGGACCATACAACCGATACCAGATACTAGAAAGCTCCTGCAAAGGCATGTTGAAATTTTGAAAAATGATGCTGTATTCCCTAAGTTATGACTCTTTCTCCAAGTCTGTTCTGAAGCAGCCAGGCCGCCTATAAGTCAGCACTAGTAATGAACTGACGCCTTGGCAGGCAACTAATGGAAAGCACAAGGGGCCTCATTCTATTATCGGCCGTAGGAGATGTGGGGCCGCAAGGACCGGCCGCAAGCTATTCTGCTATTCTATTCCCCTCCGGCCGGGGATTCCGGCAGGCTTGCGGCCGGCGCCTTGCTATCCCTTGCGGCCGCTCGCGCCGGAGGAAAGCCTTTGATCTAAAACGGCCGCAAGAAAATCCCGGTTGCTATTCAATTGCTCCGGGAACCCTCTCTGCAAGGCTAAAACCGAGCCGCAGCTTACTTGCAGCAAAAAGGTCCCGCTAGCACCAATTAAGCACATTATAAAGCCGAAATAAAGCCATCCTGCACTCTGAGGAGACTATAAAGTGATTGTAGGTGTTAGCAAAAATAGCACAACATTCCCCTATACTCAAATCCGTAAAAAAATAATTTTTTAATTTATGTCAAAAATCCATGTAAAAAGTCCCGAGGTCTTGGAGCACCTCAGACCCGCCCACGCTGCGGCCGGAAAATAAACAGTTAATGAAATCTCGGATTTGGGCTGATGTGCAAGCTTGAGAGTGGGTTGCTATTAATCCTCATATCCCCCAATATGACCCCTAGCATTTACAGAGCTGTACAGTGCCGTCTTGAATTTATTTTTGCGTTTAAAGTTTTCTGAGCTTACGGCCGGTTGCAAGATATACGGCCGGCCGTAAGGGGAGATCCTTGCGGGGGCGTATAATTGAATTCCAAGATAACGGAACCCCCGCAAGGAATCGCAGCCTTGCGGCCATTTTACGGCCGATAATAGAATGAGGCCCAAGGTGTTTATCCAACGCCAGTCAATGGGAAAGGACTTGAATGACATTCAATGAATCCCAATTTTTGCAGAAATATATCAATAAACACATCAATAAACATTAGCAAATTATAAACTGTACTACACTTATAGGGGTTGCTATCTATCTATCTATCTATCTATCTATCTATCTACATATATCAACACACATAAACCCCCTATATGTGTAGTACAGTTTTTGTTGTGTTTACATTTGGCATGCATTAATTGACTATTTTATTATGAAGGGCCTATTGTTAAATTTATATGTAAATAAGATGTGCTGCAAAAAGCGAATGCTTTCTTCCCTTATTCATTTATAGTCTTTTGTGCTGATTGACCCCTTTATTTATAACGTCACCAAATTGCTGTTACGAAACATACTCGTTACATATTAGATGAGACTCTAAAGCTGGGACGCAGGCAGCTCTTGCTGTACTAGCATCCCAGTTAATAGCACGCATGGGGGGTGTAGGTGCTGATGAGCAAGTGGAGGGATTGTGGAGGTTTGAGTTTGGCTAGGGGCTTTTGAGATATGGAGAAAGGCGGGCATAGCTGCAACTTGGTGGGTGACGTTAGCCACCATGGGAGCGGCAGTCCTCATTAGCCTGCAATATACCTCGCGGTACAGCACTGATTCAGTACATTGCAATTGTTATATATAGTGTACTGTGTATATATAAGAACATTTCAAAGAAGTTTAAAAAAGGTTTTATTTAATATTTGTTCATGGAAATTAATTGTTTTAAGCATGCTCTTTTAAAAGTTTAGAAATGAACCACTGGAATTCAAGAAAACAGGCATGTATTTGTCAAGAATTTACCATAACTACCAATATTAGCAGCTGTATAATCTAGGGATACATTTCATTTTTTGAAGACTCTTTTCATGATTACATGGATTCCATTTTGTGTTTGTTACATCACATCCTGAGAGCCGGACATTGGTGGCATATGTTTGTAATTATCAGTGGAAGTAGGAGTGCGGGTGAAGTCCAGTCCATAGTCTTCCTCCCCCCTCTCCCCTGTGTCTTCCTCCTGCTCCCTCCTCTCCCCTCCCTCTTCCTTCCCCCTCTTCCTCCCCCCTCTCCCCTCCCTCTTCCTCCCCCCTCTTCCCTCCCTCTTCCTCCCCCCTCTTCCCTCCCTCTTCCCTCCCTCTTCCTCCCCCTCTCCCCTCCCCCCTTCCGCCTCTTGGCGTATGTTTGTAGTCATCAGTGGAAGTAGGCGTGCGGGTGAAGTCCAGTCCAGAGCCTTTCTTTGATAAATGAATAATATTGAATTTGACACCACATCCCTTTCCCCTCATTGACTCAGAAGCAGACTCCTTGCATCAAGTAATGGAACCACAGCTCTCCAGAAATGTAAACACACATTTCTTGAATTCCATTAAATATCATGGATTCCTCTGTGGTCCTGCAGAGGCATCAAGTTTCAAATGAAAACCTAGCTATACAACTTTTGTTCTTTAATTATGCTCTTCGTAAAAAAAAAAAAAAAAAAACGTTTTCAAACATTTTTTTTCATCGTGCAGTGGTCATTTAAGATAACTTATTTATTTAAAATGTTCTAGTTTTGATTGAACAAAGGTGAAACGTATGATAACATTTGCATTGGGATTGTGGATATTGGACAACTTTACACATATTTTCTCTTTAACGGAGATAAATAATTATCAGAATGGCCTCCTGATTGGATTTCTCCCACCGCTTGACTCATAATAGGGGGTGGAAAGAAGTATATGTTCTGAAGTCTGAAACACTAAATTTAAATGCAAGTTTTTAATTTATATTTTCTACACATTTTATTGCTAATCCATTATGAAATTAATAAATTGAAGCCTATTGTATGAGCATCACAGTGGTCATTTAATATGCTCGTTTTCATTGTAAACTAACATTAACTGCAAATGTATTAAAATCCAATGTAAAAATGTAAAGTTAAATATTAAAATAATATTTATATACACATTAGAACACATTTAAGAAGACTCCTCATTACTTTACCTTCGTATTAATACCATTCTTACGTCCTCTCCATCCAATATTGCAATTCCCTTTGCAATATTTCAGCTCTCACTTGAATTGTTATCCAGCTATGACTGCCTGGATCAATCACACCTCATGTTGAAATTCTTGCCAAGTGTGAACTACTATGATTAGTAAATGTATTGTAGTCTTCAAGTTTTCTTAAAGGACCATTGTAGACTAAAGGGAGTCTTGAGGCAAAAATAATTTTGTTCTTTATAAAAAAAGACGCTGACCCTCTCTGAGTAGGTTATTATGTCTATTGAACAAACCTACTAAGATCTGTCCATTCTCAGAATAAGCACCCAACCGCATCATAGCTGCTCTGGTGTTAGTTAGTTACATACTTCACAAACATATGAAGCTTTCAAAAATTACAGTGGTTGTTTGAAAGGGCGTTTTTTGGATTTGGGATGGTACGTTAAAGCTTATTTAAAGGACCACTGAACTAAATAACATTTTTAAATTAATCTTTTTTTTATTATACTTATTCTATACATTTTCGTTAAATAGAAGAACTAATTTAGGCGTACTTTTTTATTTTACAACTCAATATGCTCAGTATAGGGGCAGCCATGTACCTCTCATATTCTCCCCCGCAGAGGTCATCCTCCATCTTGTGTAGCTGGCGCTTAGAGCACAATATGGAAAATGGTGTCACTGATGAGGCTGGAGCCATCCACATAGTTTGGTAGGGTGCACTTACAACATGATAGAGGGAGCTTTCAGACTGCAGATAATGTAATTCATCCCCTGTATCCCCAAATAAAGTGTAATATATATTAATGTCCCCTTTTGGATTGCTACTTTGTCATGGTGAGGGGACTTGTGTGCTTCTATAAGACTGTGAGCTATAGATGGGCAGGTCATAGAAGAGAGGTCAGACAAATCACGGTACACCGGAGAAGGACCTGGCAACCCATTCCAGCACCTTTGCCAAGAAAACCTTATGGGTTGGCACTATCCGACACAACACGATCCTGGTGTGGAGTGGTCCATAGGGTCACAGAGAGTCAGACATGACTGAACGACTTAACAACAATATATACTACTAGCTACTTGCTCGTCAAAAAATTGCGGAAATAAAATGTTAAGCCTTGCAATGCTGTTGCCACCCAATGTGAACACCTTCGCCGATTATCGCTAGCCCCGCGCTCAGTGCCTTTGGCGCTCATTGCGAGTCTCTCACCCTGTCTACTTCCTCCCTTGTGTCTCATTTCCCCCCTGCTCTCCCTCCCTTGTGTCTCCTTTCCCCCCTCCTCTCCCTCCATGGTGTCTCCTTTCTCCCGTTCCCTGTGTTTTTAAGCCCCTCTCCATCCCCCTGTCTCTCTTTCCCCCCTCTCACCCCCTGTGTCTGTTCTCCCCTCCCGTGTGTCTATTCCCCCTCCACTGTGTCTTTTTCCCCCCTCTCCCTTCTCCTGTTACTCTCCCCCCTCTCTGTCGCCTGTGTCTCCTTCCCCACCTTATCCTCCTTCCCATCCTCCTCCCTCCTTCCCCTCATCCTCCTCCCTCCTTATCCTACTCTTCTACCCTTATCCTCCTTCCCATCCTCCTCCCTCCTTGGGCTGCAATGAGCGCCATAGGCGCTCATCGCGAGGCCCACTGTGTCTACTTCACCCTTATCCTCCTCTTTTCCTGGTGTTCTCTCTTCCCTGCAGCGCCAGCATATGCTAATGATGTGACGTCACATGCGTGTCACATCATTAGCATATGCTAGTTTCGACAAAGTCCCGCGTGCTCCAATGCCTTCGGCACTCATTGCCTAAGTCCTGCGAGCTCGGAAGGCTTCAATGCCTCAATGGCTCACCTCGCTTCACGTGACGACAAATCACAGTTTGACAATTATAATATGTGATTATACAGCAAAAAATAAATAAATCTCAGGTAATGGGTGCAAACACATGGGTGCAGTGTGACTAGGAGCACACAAGGACACAATATTTATTTCCTTGAGCCTGAACAAATGGGTCCTAAGCTCAGTTTGATTACATGCAGCCAACCACTTTGCAGAAACCATTTTACGAAAATCATTTCCCAATAAAACATTTGCAGCAATTTCCTTAGACATTCTGACCTCCCTTACACTCCTCCCAGCATCCTAATACACGTGTGCTACTGGAACCCCACACATACAACCGGCAGTATTCCCAGGAATTATGTCTCTGTTCGCACCAGTAAGAAAACTTGCCCCACAGTACCTTAATCCTTGAGTCACTTTACCCCCACAGTGACAGACTTGACATTACAAGTCCTTCTGCTTACCATACAGGAACATCACCACAGGATATGCTACTGCTGCTGACTCTTCTATGAATATGCAGATGTGACATGCCCAATCCTGTTGCACGGAAATCAATAGGTAATGTTGCCATAAGTATGTCTTTCTTTTCTGAAAAAAACAAAACAAAACACTGGGTATCTCTGTGACCGGGTATGGCATTGTAAGTCCTATATGAGAAGGGGATAGGATCAGGATCAATAGGGGATGAGCTTCTTCGGTCTTCCTGCCCCCCATGGCAACTTGGGCACCTTTTCACAAAGGTTTCCTCCTTTTCAGAGATAACTGAAAAAAAATCAGTTACCTGCCAATTCACCTGCCCTGTGGCTGTTTTCAAATCAAGTAGCCATCTCTACTTCTTGTGGGCATTGTTGTAGCAATTGTTTTTATTTCATCAGTTCTTCCAAGTTCTTGTGGCTCTCCTCCTCTAGTCTTTTTTTTTCCACTGCCAAAATAATGTTGTTGGCTGGACCACCACTGTAGCAGATCTGAGTGGCACTGTTCTGCAACTTTTTCCTGCAAACTTCAAGAGTCCGACTGTAATACTTTTGCAGAGAACTTTTATATACTCCATAAAAATGATCCAGATGAGGTGGAAGCTCTGCAAAGGCTTTCAATATAGAACCTTTAAGATGATGGGTTATATATTGTGCCCATTTCTCTTTAGGTAGTTGGTATTCGCTGCAATTTCTTTCAAGGAAGCCCATAAAAATGTCTAGGTCCCATCCAGTTTTCTGCATGCAGCCTGAGCACATTGCCAGCAGGTGAGATATCTTATTACTGTATCCTTACCAGCTGAAGATGGAGCTCTGCTGCTTGCTGCATTGCGTCTTCTGCCTCTCTCTGTGCCTGACCCTGTTTGGGCTTAGTGCTCCCATTCTACAGTCTCAACATGACATCTGTGGGTCCAAGGTATTTGGAAGAAGTCTCCAAAAGTCATTCCAGTGAATCTGGAGCACCTGAAGTACCTGACTCCTCAGTGTTTCTCTGATGTGTGGTTTCTATTTCCAGTACATTAGCTCCCTCTGCACCCATAAACTGCTCAGACTGGAATTCTCTCTCAGATTCCTGGAGTGCCTGTATGAGGTCATCTTTGCTTATGCCCCCAGTTCGGATACCTCTGTCTTACAACAATACTTCCAGCATTTCCTTACTCAGACATTGAAATGAAGCAGTTTCTTCTGAGAGCAGATGATAGAGAGACAGAATGATACACCAGAAAAACAATAAGGATAAGGCAATTGTTTTCACTTTGTATATTTAGAATATACTGATATGAGTCGGAGTCAACTTGCACACAATACCTTAGTATTTGTTTACAATATATCATTTTTATTACAAGTATATTTTACAATTCACATAAAAACATTGAAAATGAATAATACATTAATAAGCCCATTTGCATGTCTAAAAGGCGGGGACATGCAAATGAGAATACAATGTACCTCACTCTTTTAATCCAAAAATAGCAACTTTATACATTGCTCCCTTAAAGCATATGCCCGCTGTATCAAACAGCTTTTAAGCAAAGCATCGGGTTGGATTTTACACAAACCAAGAATCACTCATATACAGGCCTGTTTCAAGCTTTTGGCTATCATCAGTATGAGGTAGATTCTGGTTTGTGCAATAGATTTTGTAGGATTGGGTATTCCACAAGAATCATTTAGTGTATGGTGAGCACAAAAGTGAGAAAAGCTCTCCACCGTACAAAGTACAGAAAATGAATAATACATTAATAAGCCCATTTGCATGTCTAAAAGGCGGGGACATGCAAATGAGAATACAATGTACCTCACTCTTTTAATCCAAAAATAGCAACTTTATACATTGCTCCCTTAAAGCATATGCCCGCTGTATCAAACAGCTTTTAAGCAAAGCATCGGGTTGGATTTTACACAAACCAAGAATCACTCATATACAGGCCTGTTTCAAGCTTTTGGCTATCATCAGTATGAGGTAGATTCTGGTTTGTGCAATAGATTTTGTAGGATTGGGTATTCCACAAGAATCATTTAGTGTATGGTGAGCACAAAAGTGAGAAAAGCTCTCCACCGTACAAAGTACACAAAAAAAAAAAATACATTAATAAGCCCATTTGCATGTCTAAAAGGCGGGGACATGCAAATGAGAATACAATGTACCTCACTCTTTTAATCCAAAAATAGCAACTTTATAAAAACATTTTAATTCTCATATAGTATCTAGGACAGTAGATAAATCCAATATTAAACATTGATAACTTTCATTTTTCACCATGGTCAGACATTAATCCTCCATTTATAGCACATCAATACATTGTGTTTCAGTAACATCATCAATATCATACTTTAAGTTTACCAGTTGTATAATTTCTGATGGTAAAAAAAATGTATTGACATTAAACAACATAAAAAACTGTTATTTATCTATATTTCACAAATTTATCTTCCAAAGCCAAATGAAAAATTCTCATAGCAATTCAATATCCATCAAATATATATGCTTGAATTTAGACAAATATTATAATAGAGCCTTATTCTATTAGAAGCCCACAAATTACTCTAACCGTAATTTTGGCTGCGGGTGTATTTTTCTCTAAATGTTTAGATGTATTCTATTGACTCCAGCTCACAATTTAACTCCTTTAACCTAAACACGTTAACTCTACCATTTAAAGTAGGATTTCAGGGGGCGTGATCATATGATCTGACAATATATAAGCAAGCCTATAAATTACTCCTTAGACACCGTAAAAGAGACCGTCACCATGACATCGGTAGCACATGAAAGTTACACGTAATCTGCAATTGGAAGCTACAAATTAATTAGTGCCAATAAGCAATATTTGCAGATGGGGCTCACAATCTAGCACTCTATAAAATGCATTAGATCATCTGTTCTAGTCTATGTGGGTTTCATGATATGTATTAACCCCTTGAGTCCCAGGATCAATATTACTCAGAAATAACATTTTAAAACAATATTTTTTTAATTGCATATTTGTGGGTTTGAGATTGATGTGCAATTAATTATAATGTCTTTCCAATCCTTCCTTTGCTTTTATACTACAGTATTGTGTGTTTAATTGCTGTTACAGCTCTAATAAGTGTTTGAAAACGCCCTTGTGAGTCCTATTAAGTACTCATAAGATTTTTGACAGAAACGTGATCCTTTTTTTCATTGCCGGGTTAGACTTTATTTGCGAGCTAGAGATATGGGTCTAATAGAATATTAATTTTGTGTAACCAATTATTTAGCGCTCATAATATTTGAGCTGTTCTAAAACCAATGGAATTCTAAGTTAGAACTTGCGTCTTTGGCTGGCCCAGAGTGATTGTGGCTGGGGAACTCATAATTGGATTGGGAGTAGTTAACAGAATATGTGGCAAACCAGTTCAACTTAAAAAAAAAAAAAAAAATGTTTTCCTTTTTTCTAATGCCCCAGCTCTATCAAATTGGTCCAAGATCATCTATTTAAGAAGGGCTCCCTTAATTTCTGAGACCTGGGGCTTTTTCTATTTATCCAGTTTCTCATTATTAACTGTTTTTGCTATGACATTGAGTGTTTTCCAAAAATTTCCATTCCTTTGACATTTTCAAAGAGTACTAATTTAAGGTTTAATGATAGCTCCATCTCCATTTTATTTTTCATCTAGTCTTGAACTTTTTTCCAAAATGTATTGATAAAAAAGTGCTTATAGTCAGGGTTCCACGTTTTTATATTTTATACCTTAATTTTTCTTAATTTTACCCAATTTCCACACCAATCTAGGTAGGCAATAGCCTTGATGCATTATCTTCAGCTGTTGTTCACGATAATCTGCTGATGAGTATAATTTTTGACCCTGTTTATACTTTCAAAATAGTTTGTCTATCATTTTAGCTCAGGTATTCGCTTTACCCACTTGTGAGTAATCTCTGCTTCAACTTTCACCCATTTATACTGCTGAATTATCTGGTATATGGAACACATAGCCATTTACCTCTACCATATTCTTGTGTGATTTTAACACTTCTATTAACTTCCCGAAAGTGAGCATTCCCTTTGTCAAAGTGTATCTATATAGCTCTAAAATTGTAAGTATGTGTCCCATTGGCATATTTGAGCATGATATTCTTCTTGTAATGTTTTCTATTTTTTTAAGTCGTTGTGACGTCTATCAAGAAAGTATTCAATATTATACAACTATCTTCCATCACACTCAAAGGGATCCCAGATTCTCCTCTTTGAAATTCTGAATTAAATCACACTATGGCCCCTATTCAATTGCAAGTCCGCAGTTTACGTTATACAGGCTGTAAGTCTGCGGGTTTGAAATTTTGCTACAGTTACAGAGCGATTTAATTTTCTTATTGTTTTATTTGTAACGCGCCAACATATTCCGTAGCGCTATACATAAGTTAAGTTACAGGCAATGACAAGTTCAAGATTCACACATTGCAAAGAATGGATGGCCCTGTCTTTGAGCTTGGAATCCGTTGTCCATAGCGCTTTCCCTAGAGCACTGCGCAGTATTGAAACTCGCAGACTTACAATCTAAAGGTTGTGGTTTGTATGTGGTACAGTAGGTAGAGAGTAGTGCTGAGCGTGTTAGGGTGGAAGGTTAAAGGCTTCTTTAAAGAGGTGCATTTTTATTGAAGTTTTGAAGGATTTAAGGCAGGAGGATAGTCTGGTGAAGCAAGGCAAGGAGTTCCAGAGAATAGGGGCAGAGCGAGAAAAGTCCTGGAGGTGGGAGTGAGAGGAGGTGACAAGAGTGGTAGAAAGAAGAAGGTCGTTAGCAGAAAAAAGAGGGCATGTGGGGGAGTATTTAGAAATGAGAGCAGAGATGTATGGGGGTGCACCATTGTTGAGGGCTTTGTAAGTTAGGGTCAAGATTTTACATTTTATTCTGGAAGCTAAGGGAAGCCAGTGGAGTGATTGACAAAGAGGAGCTGCTGACACTGAACGATGTGTATGGAAGATGAGTTTGGCAGAGGCATTCATTATGGATTGAAGTGGAGAGAGGCCAGTGGTGGGAAGGCCAACAAGGAGCGAGTTGTAGTAGTCGAGACGAGAAGTGATGAGACAGTGTATTAGTAGTGTCTTGTGTGAGGTAATGGTGTATTTTGGATATGTTTTTGAGATGGAGAAGACATGATTTGGTTAGAGACTGGCGCTCCCCTAATGTGAAGTCACTTAGTTAAAAAAAAAACAGAAGAACCAACGTAATAATATGTAAATATCTGATATTAATAGTAAGTATATTGAAAATAATAACATTACACCTTAAAAAAAGGTCCAAATCACGCATCACTGGACAGAGTAGACCCAGAGGGTACCCTTCATGTGTCACATATGTCTAAAAAATATTAAAGTGCTGAAAAATATGTGCACAAAGTGAGTTTAAAGAATATAATATAAAAGTGCTAAATTTACTTTGAGAAGACGTATATTCTCCTCTTATAACATATGTGACAAATACTGGGGACCCCCAAACACCCCCATAATACACAAGTGGGACCTTTGAAATCTAATCAATCTGTCAAGGCAATCTAATAAGACCGTGTAATTTAAACTAGGTATACAACCTAAGATATAATATATTCAAATATATGTTATACACAGGTAATAATTGTGTTATAACTTAGTAACAGCAGTATATATGATCAACCTTAATAATAGTAAAATATATGACAGGCATGTCTCATAGTGTTTATGATCACAGAAAATATATACATATATAGGACCATATGAAGTAACAGATGATTAATATCTAAATATACATTTGTGCTGCTAACAGCTCCAATATTACTATATTTCTTATGAATATGTAGTTCGGTTACTTATCTCATATATATGTGCCCTTAGGAAGTCATAGTATTTAGGCACAACATTGAAGAAAACGTTGGGTCAGGCCGGCATCGGCAGCAGCTATCCTTCGATGTGACAGTTCAGCGTGTGACGTCATCAGGGGAGCGTCGCAGAGTGGTCGACGCGCGATTCGCGATGAACGCTTACTCAAGACCTGAATAATAGTCATCAATTAAATTATAAAGAGTTGGAATTATATTATCTATCATTGCAATATAATATTAATTTATATAACCACCCGGGCCTAAGGTTTTCCCTATCTTAAGAATTTGATTAACTTCATATATGTATTTTTTTGAGTTTGTTAATTCTTGACATCTCAATTTCTTCCCAGAACTTTATATTGTTTCTACATGATTTTTTTTTCCTTGAGTAGACTTTGGAGTAATATTTAACAAAGGCATCATCAATTTTTTAACAAGATTTGTTATTCCTCCTTTTCTATACTTGCTATATAATTTGACCCTTTCCCTATATTTATAACATTTAATAAAATTTTTGATACCTTACTTCCAAATCTAAAAAAAATATACCATATGAATAATTAAAATGATTTCTGTGCTGTTTTCAACAAATAATTACCAAACTATTCTTTAGGTAATTTAAATTCTATTTGATTTTCCCAATTCAAATTGTTCCTACAGCCAAAATAATTTTTTTAACTAAATTATTCAAATAATTTAGTATATCCCCACTAAGAGCCAGCTGTGATGCCCAGGGACAATTGGGGTCTCTGGGGATGGATTCAACCTGTCTGTGCCCTGGGAGGGCATGGGGTGCGTGGCACAAGGAGTGTCTTTTAGGGCAAACATTGCACCTCCAGTGGATATCTGGACTGTACAAATGGATATATGGATTGTATCTGGACTGTTATGTCCCTGTGATCAGGGTGGTCATAAATGTGGTACTCCTGGATGTGTGAGTTAGGATTGCCCTGTTGGCATATATGGGTTCATAAAAATTGTGGCATTAAGGGTAGTTAGAACTGTGTGATATGGTTGTTGCCATGTTTAGGATTTATTGAGCAAACTAAAATGGACCCAGGATGGGCACAGATTAAAGTGGCACAACTGATCCCTTTTCTGCAAAGAGATTGCCCCACTATCTCGGTACATGGACTGGTTTTGCCCTGTAGGCAAGAGTTGGTTAATGTTGCCTGTGGAAACATAGATTACTTATATATGTACTGTTAAGTATGAGAATCCCCATATCATGTTTGTATCAAAATGATTTTTTTCCCTGAGGAACATAATAAAGTATGTCGCTTGAATCCTTGGGGGATAGGGTCACTGTTATGGGGTAACATGTTGAAGGGGTTTGGAAAAACTTCAGAGATTCAGACTTATAGGAGCCAAGTGGGAAGGGATGATCTAATTACTCAGTGTTCTTTCCTTGTGATATATGGTTGTTACTACTTTGGGAGCTTGTCACAAAGAAGTGCCATTTCTGACCACAGGTGGGTTTCCATCTCAATCGGGGGGCAGGATACATAGTTTTCCTCCTTAGTTAGCCAGACAAATTATGAATTTTATGCTAATTTAGCTAAGGTTTTAAAGGGGCATGCCTTCTCAAAATCAAGTGGCAGAAACCTGAAGAAATGTGCGAATATCAGAGTAAGTTTGTTAATATTTTTCATGCACTGCTGATTCTCCTCTATCAGATGCATTCATAATATAGGAAACTTAAATATACCTTTAAGGAACACCTTGGTGACATCTTTGTGTGGGATGTTGCTGTAAAGAGATTCAACATCCATGGTGACAAGTAGTGTGTTAGCAGGTAGGTCTTTAATCTGACTGAGTTTGTTGAGAAAGTCAGTGGTGTCTTGAATATAGCTGCTGGTGTTTTGTAACTAGTGGCCTAAGGATCTGTTTTCAACAGGGCCCGATATCTGTTCAGTCAGTGTGTCCATACCTGTAATAACTGCTCTCCCTGGCTGGTGGATTTTTTTTGTATCATGTCCCAGTTGTAGGGTTGGTGGGATGAGCTGCACCAATTATTGCTGCACATTATTATGGAACGTTGGATGAGTTTCCTGGGTTGAGTGGTGTATTCCTCTGTAGGGTCCTGGTTCAGTTTCTTGTAATAGGTACTGTCTGTCGGTTGACCATTTCCCTCTTTTATAAAGATCTATATACATACATACATACATACATACATACATACATACATACATACATACATACATATAGATAGATATTGGACATTCTGATTCCCCAGTAATACAACTTTTAATAGCTAATCTAATAAATAACTATAAATTTAATCTCTGATCCCCTCCGTTTTTTTTTTATTCCTATGTCTTTGCCTCTAAAGCATTAGGAAAATTATATTCCAATATTCTGTTTTATATAAAGGTCTCCTTTAGTTAGAAGTAACCAGTATAACGAATTTGAAATAAATATAAAATGAACAGCAAGAATACATGATGATCAGAGGGGTAATTTGCATATAATTATAATGTCTAACATTTAGTAAGGTGCTAACGTCAAGATAGAGTATAATAAAAAAGTGTTTCAGATTAAATGCTAGAAGATACTTAATGTAACAAAAATGGGATATATCCTGTTATGTGCACGCACGGCACGGGAAGCCTCCTGGTGCCGGACGTGCCCGTTCTACGTTCCGATGTAATCCCTAAGCCCCTAACCCCCTACACCCCTTGCCGGGACTAATCCCCTACACCAGTTACCAGACTTAATCCTAAACCTAATCCCCTAACCCTAAATCCATAACCCTAATCCCCTACACCCCTTGCTAACCCACTACACCCCTTGTCGGCCCTAACCTCCTAACCCTATTAGCCTAACCCTAATCCCCTGAAAGTAACTTCCTAACCCTAACCCCCTACACCACTTACCGACCCTAACCCTCTAAACCTAACCCAAAAAGCTCTAACCACCTACCGGGCACTTGGAGATAGGTCCAAAAAATGTATCTACACAGATCTATAAACTCCAATTTATTTATTTAGTAGAAAATATTATTTTAATATTTACTTTATAGACTCCCTGATGGTTCAGTGGTTAAGATTCAGGGCTTTCACCGCAGCAACCTGGGTTCAATACCAGTCAGGGAACTAAGAGCTCACACCACCCTGAAGCCGAGCAGGGTTGGGCCTGATCATAACTTGGATGGGAGACCACCTAGGAATACCAGCATCTGTAGGCTGTGGCCCACTGGAGAAGGAACTGGCAACCCACTCCAGTATCTCTGCAGTGAATACGAAGTAGAGCAGCATGGTGTGTTATGATCCATGAGGTCACAGGGAGTGGGACACGATTGAACAACACACACACACAGAGAAAGAGACAGACACACAGGTGGTCATTTAGACATAGAAAAATGGTCCCATATAATATCCCAATAACCTTACTTTTGGTTTCTATCCTTCTCGTAACAGATTAATACTGTATATGCAAGACTCACTCGGTTGGCTAGTATGTTTGAATTCTTGTTTCCTCTACCACCTTAACATTGTTTCTCTATCCCTGATCTCCTCAGTAAAAATTCATAAAAACCTGACATTTACATGTATGTAAAAGTACTGATTTTCTGTTGTTCTCAGCTTGTGGGTGACTTACTGCTTTGCTGTCCTTGACCTGAACTGCTACAGTGTTGTGAAAATTTATTGTATTAGATCATATAAGACATTTTCACACATCAAGACATCTGGACAAGGTTAATATATTATCTATTGAAATTGTAGGTATTTTCATTATAATGGCCATTATCACTTCATGGAGCTGTCATTTGTCTCTTGAAAGCAAAATGTTCTTGCATGTAAGCAAAGTGCCTTTAATTCCTCTACAATTATCCTCTACAGCATTTTTATTAAATAAGCTATTGTAATTGAGTAAAATAGATCTATTTGTCAAAGCATTGCTGTTGCAAATTGTTTGAAAATCAATGCAAAGCAGTCCAGGCTTTATCACAGTAATGTAAAACAAAACAGAGAAATATTATAGAATATTTTTTAGGTGGTACCTTAAAGCACCACTGTTTTCACTTTTTTCTGCATAGTCTTTTGAATAACAAAACATAATACAGGACAAAATATCCCCCATTATATACACAATATATTTTAATGCAATATTGTGTTACTATAGAATACCATTTTTGACTCGGCATGCCTCTTGCGGCTTTTGTCTCAACAAGGTGTGTACTTGTAAACTAATGAACCTACCTTTAGACCTAACAACTTATTAATGACTATTGTGCAGATATAACCTTCCTGTTTACACAATGTCTCCAACTGTTTCAGGAAGTAGATCATTGGAAACTAAAATTGTAGCATTATTGACCACAAAAGTAATACATTAAAGGCTGTACTATTTTATTTACATTCTAAAAACATATAGTCTACTTTCAAGTTTGTGACTACAAAAGAATGAACCCTCTGCCACCAAACTGCTATACTGTTAAATACATTGTTAAGGTCCATTTTATTTTCTCATGTTGATTTTTTGTGTATAAAAGAAAAAACCTGGAACACAATAAATGAGAATTAATGGAAACCTGTTTACCTAGATCAGAGCATATGCTGGCAGAATACTCAAAGATAAAATATTTTAAGTAAATAAATAAAAATCTCTAATTAAATAGTAAGTGTCCCAGTGGTAAACCAAATAAAACGTTTAATAAAGTCAAGATGGTTCAAGACTGAAACAATGTATATAGTCCCACAGAGATTAGTTATACATACCCCTCTAAGGTTATATTTAACCCCATTACTTATGGGGGTCTATACATACCCCTATAAGCCTCTATTTAACCCCATCACTTATGGGGGTCTATACAGAGCCCCATAAGCCTTTATTTAACCCCATCAGTGCAATACAGGTCTATATAGACCCCCTATAGGACACTAACCCCTATAATAACAGTATAAGTGCCATGAGGGTCCTTCGGGATACTCATGACACAAAGTCTAAGCACTACACTACACCATTAACCCTAACTATACCCCATTAACCCATACTAAATCCTGTTTAAAATATCTGGACCCAATAACCCTATCTAGGCCTATTTAACCCTAACTTGGCCTATCTAACCCTAACTTGACCCAATAACCCCATCTAGACCTATTCAACCCTGTCTAGTCCTATGTAACCCCATCTAGTCCTATTTAACCTTAATTGGGCCTATTTATCCGCCAGAGTACCCAGTAAACCCCATCCTACCCTATTAACCCTTACACTACCTACCCAATTCCTACACTACACTATTAACCCCCTCTATCCTTTCAAACCCTACACTACCTACCTGCAACCCTAATAAAATCCCTATTGACCCACTAATTACACAAAATAAAAAAAAAACACCTAATTACACAAAATTAATAAAAACTAGAATTATACAAAATAAAAAAGGGCATTACTAAAAATAAAAAAGAACATTACCAATATTAAAAAAAAAGAATAGGTTACATAAAAAATAAAAAAAACATACATAACAAAAAATAAAACATACAAGACATACAATAAAACCCATAACTACATTAAATTAACCCTTATATACATTCAACTAAACCCCTAACTACATACATTAATCACCTAACTATACATTAAACCCCTAATTACATACATAAAAAAAAAAACTAAATCAAACCTAACATAGGATAAAAAGCCCACTTACTTTGGCCAAATGCCCCTTCAGCGACAACGGTTTTCCTGCCGCAGGTCGCACCCCTAGGAAAAAATGAAACATTCTAAATATTAAACTTACCTTTCCGCGATGCCCCCGTCCTTCCTTTAGTCTTCTCCGGAAATGGCGCCTTCTGATTGTTTGAAAACGCTGTCAGTCAAATTTCAGCCAATCAGAAGGCACCAAGGTGTGAGCCAATCAGAATGGGATACACCCCTATAATTAGGTGCTCATGGGGCTGTGTATAAAGCCCTATGAGTGATCGGGTTAATTAGGGGCTCATAGGGCTTTGTATAGACCCCCATGAGTGACATGGATAATTAGGGGCTCATCGGGGTCGCGTTGCAAGGTTTAATGTTGGGACCCCCAGCATTGAAGGGGTTAATGTTAGTTGCCGCGGGGGGGGGGGGGGGTAACCATTTGTGTGCCTCGGGCCCTTTAAGGAACCGCGGCAGGGAATTGAAACTTTTTTAAATGCACCCACTGCAAGGGTTAATGTGGGGATACTGTGGGGGTCCCAGTTTGGACCCCAGCATGGAGTTAATGTGGGCACACTGCGGGGGTACTGATTGGGACCCCTGCAGGTTTTATTTAGGGAGGTTGCGAGAGCATCGCAGCTTTGAGTAGCGTCATGACGACTGTCTCATGTCCCATTGGCTGATGGTGAGCAGAAGCTCTGAGCTTGCACTCGCAAGCCCAGCTCTGCTTACGCCGGAAACAGTAGGAAAATATACATACAAATATATATAAAAAAAAACTATTTGCAGTGCCGCTTCCTTTATTTCCTCCCTTGTTTTTCTTGTGTCTCCCTCCAATTCCTTTTTTACAATCTGTCCTTTTCTCTCCCTGCCGAGTCCTCCTATACATGTATCTATTTCTATCCTCTCATCTCTCTGTGCTCTTGTCCACCACAGTTGGACCCTCTTTCTCTAACTCCAACCCACTCCCCTGGAATTTGTGTCACTTTATCTGCCTCTCAAACATCTCCCTGGCACTGCTGTGTATTTTTCTTCCCCCACAAACCCCACTGCACCCTCTGTTTTTGTCATTACCAGACATCCCTAAAACATTTTCAGTATATTATCACATGGTCCTCTATTTATCTCCTCAACTATGGCCCCTCATTTCCTACCATTCCTCTCTCTGTCCAATACTTGGCACTTTTTTCACTTTTTCCAGAACCCACTGATCATTCTTTCTCCTCGCCCATATGGTCACAAAAATTTTTTTTTTGCCCATAACTTCCTTGATCACTTTTTTGAAGATGGTAAATAGTACATTTTGGAGCAATGTAAAAAGTGCTACTTTACATATTGTGTAGTAGATAAGTAAAACAAAGTTCCAGTTGAAATGGTAAGATCCAACACCGTTTAATTTTTTCTTATCTGTAGTTAAATCTATGTTTCAAATGCTCATGTTTATATAATTTTCTCTTTCTCTCTAACTCCATGACCCCGCTCATTTAAAATTTTCTTCACCCAGACACCTCTCATTCTTCTTTCATGTAACTAGTCACACCACTATTTCCCCTCCCGATCCCTCCTTCTCAAACTGGTCCTTTATTATTTCCTCTGAGTCCCCCTCATTCTTCTTTTCCTTCCTCATCCCATAGCACCTTTTTTTTGCATTAACGTCTCACCATTTCCACCCCCCTGATTCCCCCACCTTTCTTTTACCCAATACTTTCCTTATCCATTTGACCCTTCATTTTTTCCCCATATCCCCTCATCATTATTAATCCCTAATACATTTCTAACACCTTTCTCCCAGATTTTTTACCCCCTGCTCACTTTCCCCATGACCACTACTCCCCAAACTCATCCCATCAACCATTGCACCTTTTTTTTATTCAGTCAAACTTTCTTTCTCCCAAGCTTCCCCCCTCTCACCCAACTACTTTGACCTTATTGTTTTTTGTTATTGGTGACCACATGGCTCCCTTACCCTAGTTGTTTTCCCACAAACATTAAACCATCTTAATAGTTTTTAATTCCTAACTCTCACCTCCATGATCTCTTCCACCAGAACCCTATCTCATCAAACACTGCTTCCTATTTTCATTTAATTTTTTTATTTATTTTCTTCTCCTAAGATATTTTCCACTTAGATTCCCAAACATTGCCCCCTCTCAATTTTTTAACCCCAAGCCCCTTCCCAAAGCACATTACTTTCTCCCAGGTCACCTCCTAGCCACTTCCTCCTATTAATAATATTTATTTGTACTCCAAAACTAAATTCCCCACCAACACACCCCTGCCATCAGTAATTACCCCATTATATATTTTTTTGTTTATCACCAAGGCTCTTTTCCCCTCAGATACAGAACCCAAACACTGATCCACCTTATTGTATTAGCCCTTAGGTCCCTTCCCTATGACCCCTTTCCTTAGAACCATCTCTCATCCCTATTTTCCTCATGTTCATTCTTTTTTTAAATGGCCAATCTGGAGTAGGCTCTCCCCCTCCCCCTCTCACCCCAAGAGCATGCCCCAAATCCCCTCTGCACAAACAAATCTGCAAGTTCCACACAATATATATAAACATTATACTGTGGTTACAAAACCAAAATACCAGAATAAGGATGTGGATATCCAACGATGGAATGATCAAAAATCAAAATATCATAGTTTAACAGTGTAAGATTGACAAAACTGGAGATACGTCTCCCCACCACCGTACCTTTAGACCGAATAAAATTGAAAATACTAATTTTGTATAGTGGCAGCCTTATATTTCCCTGGCTTCTATACCCTTCTTAATACATGCTAATATTGTATTTGCCTTTGCAGTTGTTGCTTGGCATTGAGCACTATTACCTAGGTGGTTGTCCACAATTACTCCCAAACCCCTTTCAATATCTGATACTCTTAGATTTGCTCCATTAAGATTATAAATTGCATGGGTATTTTTCCTTTCCAGATGCATAACCTTAATTATATTCATATTAAATTTCATCTGCCATTTAGTCGCCCATTTCTCTAATTTATGCAAATCCCTTTGGAAAAAGTACATCAGTATCTGATTTAATTACATTACACAATTTAGTGTCATAGCAACAATGGAGACAATACTTTTCAATACTACTTCTAATGCATTAATATATATGTTAAAAAGGAGAAGACTTAATACTGAACCCCGAGGAACCCCACTTACCACATTAGTCCAATCTGAATATGTTCCATTTACAACAACCCTTTGCTTCCTGTCTTTTAGCCAGCTCTCAATCCATGAGCAGATATTTGCTGAAATTCCTGTATCCCTTACTTTGCTCAATAGTATCCCATGTGGCACTGTATCAGAAGCCTTTTGCAAAATCTAAAAATACTACATCCACTCGGTTGCCTTGATCCAGGTTCCTACTAACCTCTTCATAGAAACTAATTTGATTTCTTTGACATGACTTATCCCTCATAAGTCTGTGTTGATTCTTACTTATAATCTTGTATAAATAGACCTATTCCTGTATATTATCCCTTATTAACCCTTCTAAAAGCTTTCCCACTACAGAAGTGAGGCACACTGGTCTATAATTCCCCTGATTTGCTCCTGCTCCCTTCTTAAATATAGTTATTACCTCTGCTTTTCTCCAGTCATCTGGTAGAGGTCCTGTGTTGGGTGAATCTTGAAAAATTAGATATAATGGTTTGACTATTACAGAGTTCAGTTCCCTCAGTGCCCTTGGATGTATTCCATCAGGACCTGGGGCTTTATTAACATTTATTTTTTATAACTTCTTTTGGATTTCTTCCTGCGATAACCAATTATTTGGTGAAGGTAGTATAGCCCCATTTATGTTGCAGTGACCCAACCACTGGTACCTCCCTTGTTTATACTGAAGAAAAGAACATATTTAGCTCATCTGCCTTTTCCTGGTCACTAATTGTCAGATGGCCTGTGTCACATTGTAATGTTCCTATAGCTTCCTTCCTGGCCTTATTCCCATTAATATATGTAAAAAATATTTTAGGGTTAGTCTTACTCTCCTTTGCAACTCATTTTTCATTTTCTATTTTAGCCAGTTTAATAGCCTTTTTGCTGCCCTGTTGACTTTCTAGAACTCACGTAAAGAAGTCTCTGTCCCCTCTTTTTTGTATAATTTAAATGCATGTTCTTCATCTTTAAGTCATGGGTTGTGATTTATTCCTTCTACTTTTATTTCCACATGGAATATGGTGATAAGTATAAGGATTTGAACATTGTCCATTTAAGTTCTGTATTTTTACCTGTCAGTTCTCTGTCCCAGTCTATACTTTGTATTGCTACCTTAGACCATTAAAATCTGCCCTTTTAAAATTAAGAGTTTTCGTTAGCCCCTTACAGTTTTGTTTTTTAAATCAATCTTAAATGAGATTGTGTTGTGATCACTGTTTCCCAAAGTTTGCCCTATTTCAACATTTGATACCATATCAATATTATTTGTGATGACTAAATCCAAGATAGCTTAATTTCTAGTAGGTTCTTGTATAACCTGGGCCAGATAATGATCCCTGAGTGTACTCAAGAACCTGCTTCCCTTAGCTGAACTGCTGGTCTCATTCATCCAGTTTATTTCAGGGTAGTTATAATCTCCCATTATTAGAACTTGCATATGCTTAGCTGAATTTCCAATATGATAAATCCCTCCTCCTCTTTTACCATTGCCCCTATCTTTCCTAAATAGGTTATATACATACAGATTTACATTCCAGTCATGAGATGTACCCCACCATGTTTCAGTAATGCCTATTACATCCAATTTCTCATTAACTGCTAATAATTCTAACTCTCCCATTTTTCCTGGCAAGCTTATGGCATTAGCAAGCATACATCTTATGTTACGAGTCTGTAGTTCTGAAGCGCCTGCCACTGCACTTGAGTTACTTAACAATACCTCCCTATTGACTATACTAACCCTCTCCCCATCTCCTCCCCCTTGACTAGTTAATTTGTTTCTTACCCCCTCTACACTTTCTACCCCATTACTTCTATCTAGTTCCTCCCTCCACCTACTAGTTTAAAAACTCTCCCAGCCGTTCTACCATCCTTTCCCCTTGCACACCAGCTCCCTCTTCATTAAGGTGCAATCCATCGCTTCTATAGAGATTATACCCAAGTGAGAAGTCAGCCAGGTGTTCTAAAAACCCAAACCCCTCCTTAATGCACTACTTTTTTAGCCATGCATTAACCTCCCTAATCTCCTTCTGTCTCCCTGGACTAGCACGTTGCATTGGTAGTATCTTGGAAAATACTACATTGGAGGTGCTCTTTAATTCTTTAGGACTCTTCATCTTCCACTAACTTTGTCATTGGTACCAATATGTACCAAGACTGCCAGTTCATTTCCAGCCCCTCCCAACAATTTATCTACCTGATCCACAACATGTCGAACCTGAGCACCCGGGAGACCGCAAACTGTTTGATTGCTGGGATCTGGGTGACAAATCACCCTGTCTACCTTCCTCATAATAGAGTCCCCTATCACCAAAGCATTTTCTCTTGCCTATGCTGCCCTCCCTCTCCTCCTGTAGAAATGTTCTCCCGGCTGTTAGGGGGAGCAGCTCTATCTGGCAATGCCATTCCTGAATGGACATCCCCAACAGTTTCACTCAATCTGGAAAATCTGTTGGTGTGTGCCAACTCAGAACTTATCCACTTCCTCCTACTGTTCCCCCTGCTTCCCCTTGTAACTCTAACCCAGCTACCTCCCTGGAAATCCTCACTAGCCCCATCTCCACCCTCCATGCTAGGCCCAGCTAAACTGTGCTCAGTGAGCAGCAACTCCCTTTCCAGTGGAGCATTATCACAAAGTGCTGCAAATTTCCTCTCCAGTTCTCCAATTTGAGCTTTAAGATAGGCAACATGCTCACACACTGGATCAGTTGTTCCAGCAGTTCATGCACATGACAGGATGCACACTGAGTGAGGTTGTTACTGGACTGACTCATAATAACACACTTTTCTGTTCAGGAGAAATCACAGAACAGAGGCAAAAAAAAGTATGAGCTCCTCTACTCTTTTTGTTTAGATCCTCTGTTAAGAACAAACAATCCAAATCTAATTTTATAACCCCCAGCATGAAGATAATTTCATGATGCCTTTAAGACTAATTCATTGTGGTGTCCCAGTAAGAGGTAAAAACTGACATATGAAGACACATGGGACATTATGTTTTAATCATTAAACACACTGAAAGCCAAACTCACAGGCAATAGCTAATACGGGAAGTAGAAGTTCATATGTTTGTTTACTTGGAATGTGATATACCAAAATCAATATAATTAAATTGATTAAAACCAACACACTCAGGCAAATGAGCTCCTAAACCAAATATCAGCTTTTTTTACAGTCAGGATAATTTCTTTAATCATGAGTTTTTAAGACTTTCTGGTGAATGAGTAATAATTAACTCACAATGTTTTTGTTGAATTGGATTTGCTTACAGCTTCACCAGAATTCACCTTTGCTCTCTGTCCTGACTGCTTTTTTGGGGAGTATGGCATGTTTCTTTCATGTGTAATGTTTAAAGGATATTGTGTGTTGTACTGCTATTGTAATCTCGAGTCACCAGTAGCCAATACAAAATGGAGGCCATAGCATGTGGCTAGTCTACACTAGTTTCCATTCATGCCTTTCCTTTTTTCTAGGGGGCGGCTTGCTTTCAGCTCAGGTAATAGACCAGTCCCCGTGAGAGGGTTGACCTTTCTGTTACATCATCTATGTCTCCACGGACACAGGCCTACTCTGATTTGGGCCATGCTAATTCAAGCAGTACAGCTATCCAACTCATTCAGCGATTTATTTTTGTTTTTTTCTGACCTCTCTACTATGACCTGCCCATCTTGAGTGACCCTACATAGTATAGCTCAAAGCTTCATTGAGGTACCCAAGCCCCTTCACAGCCACAAAGTAACGATCCAGAGTTGGAAATAGCAAATTACTCACAATCATATTTTATACCTCCTTTTTTCATATCTTCTTTTTTATAACCAGATTTCCAGCAAAAATCACATTTTAAAAGCAAATTAAAAAGCAAATTTTTAAGTTATTAAAATAAATTCTTAGGAGAGTGCTGGCTGTCCTCTTTCCTTTTATCCTGACCCTTGTTGTATCTCAAAATTAGACACAGAGATGGTTCACCCAATTAGTGAATGTAAGATATCTTTTGTGGCAATGTTATAGCATAATGTAATTATAAACAGTGGCACTATAATCTTTTAAAACTGTTTTTAAATATGAGACAAATAGTTAACTCAACTATCTCTAAACTCTTCTATTTTCTCTGTCATTTAATAATAGTAAGTTTAGCAAATAATAGATTAAGAAATTCCTCAGTAAAACCTAGATTTACATAATTAAGACCATATGAGGTTTAGAGTATCAAAAAAAGGTAAGAACCTTTTTATCTATAGTTTGATTTTTATTTTGACTAATTTCTGTTTCTATTTAGTCTTTTAAAACTTATAAGAGCCAATGAAGATTTCTGAGCGTTCTATTTTGGGTGAAGTGTCGAACTTTCTTTTTCAGTTAGTTCTGGTCTGGTGTCTCTTCTTCTTTCCGAGCATGAATGGTCTTTTAGTCCGAATCACAGAAACATTTAAATGAAATTAAATTGCATTTTATCTGTAACCTTTCCTCTGGAACACTACATATATTTCTGTGTAAAGCAGGTAAATGGTGGATTGAGACCCAACCATTTTGGATGTTAATTTGGATGCTTAATTATTAAATACCATTTTCAGATTAAATAAATGAATGGGATGACCTTAACCAATGCGTCTTTCAAATACATTTTAAGTCAATAGATATTACATTTAGGCCTACCCTTGAGGAGTGTAAAGTTTGATTTTTTTTCCAGAAATGAATCCTACAGCTGTAGAACTGTGATGGTCCCCAGAAAAGAAAATCTAAACCAGGCTATAAGAGAGATACTCACACAGAGCATGCAGCATAATGCTTAGAACCTATTACAGGAGTCCAGCTTCTTGCATTATCATTATTTTTGGTTAGATGTACATATATTTTTTATTTTTTACCATTGAGAAAGTTCCAGAATAGGAATGAAACGCGTCTGGTTTATATTTTCTTTTCCGGAGACCATCACAGTTCTACAGCTGTAGGATTCATATTGCTAATTATTGTGGTTGGGCCTTGTATAATCCACACCAGTAATAATATATCACTTGCATTGGCGTATGATATTCTGTTCGTCCCTAGAAGTCACTTCACTCAAATCCTATTTACCTCCAGGAATTTTAAGAACTCCATACTGTGGATACTGCTGGAAGATTTCGGATCCCTGAATTTTGGATTCAACCTGTGCTTCATATGCCTCAGAATGTCTGAGGTTAAAAAATTTGAGTGAATTTCTCTCCTTCCTCCCTATATATTTTTTATCTTCACATATTGTCGGCACACCGGTGGACTGTGCTTGTTTCCTGAGAGGCTGTACACTACCGCCAAATGCACTATAATAAGGATTGTCACATATAGCCTACACCGGCTCTTAGAGAAACTGTCCTATTTTGACGTCACTGTGAAGCTATTCATTTATCCATTTGAGATTATACTCACCATTATACTTTGTTAATTATATTGTTGTTAATTAATTGTATTCATTGGTCTGTGCATATCACTGATTACGTGGACACTCCACTCATTTATATGGGATCAGCCAGTTATATATTGCGCTACTAGGTAATACACATGTAGCCCTGAGCACATTACTCAGTGTTCTACTGGTGTCATTTTTTCTGAAATGTATCAACAGTACAAATAGTTCCTGCAATTTTATAGAATAGGCTGAGAGTGAGGTTCTTAGATCAATCATGATTGTTCATACATGAACGTAGATTCATACTACATTTGTAAAACATGCTAGTAAAAGTTTTCTCACAGGATAAACAGATCAGTCAAGCAAGCCCTTACAAATATGACGTGTGTCAAAACACTCTACTGTATGTTGGTTGCTCAGAGTATATTTGGTAGAAATATTAAAGGTTTTCTAACCATACACATCTATCTTTTAGTCCTGTACAGCTTGGGTAACTTTATATTGCCAAGACATGTTGTTCAGAGCCTTAGGTTACACATACACACCTTGATTCCAAGTAGTGCAGCCACTTACCAACATTTACCTTACAATAAGGATTAACAACTTGTGGCTGCTGCTTGTGGCTCTAGTGCCATAACAATTGCAAGTGATACTCATGTGAACAATCAGAGCAAGACCCCTTCCCAAAGCAGATCCCTTCCCACCTAAGCCCTCTTCCCAAGGCAGTCTCCGTTTCCCCCCATGACTCTGAGGGAACTTCCAGGATCCTTATAAATTCTGCAGAAACGGGGCTCCCTGGGACTTCCCTTTAAAATTTGTGGTTGCCAAGGGAACCCCAGGGAATCACTCAGCCTGTCAAGGCCACCAGGGATCCCGACTAGGCCCATGTATCATGATCTAGTCAAATTGTTCCCCACAACCAGGATAGCAGGCGATACCAATCCACAAGCAGTCTACCTAGACCCTTTCTCAATAAAACACACCATTACTATGTGTCCCAAACAGAGCATAATCTTTAATTCAAACTTCTGGCATTTTTTGCAGTCTCCAAACCATAAAACAGTGGGTTACTTTTCCTAAACAAAAGGATTGTGCAGATTTGGATATTTCTGCTGTATCAGTTTGTGACAGCTGCTCCCCCTTCAACTTCATGCAACGAGGGGAGGATCCTGACAGATTGTCTCTGGGTTGTGCGCTATTTGACCTCTTATTGGGACAACCCATCACCATTCTGATGGGCCCTTCCCTTTCGATGTTGGATAGAAAAAAATTAATTCTGTAGGGCCAGGCTCCACTACAACAACCAGTCATTGTCTCATGCCACTGGTTTTAACCAGCAAATAGGATTGTGATCATCGGGAATTCTCTACCGTACAAATAATGCTGCAATTTATGGCTGATGTAGGCAATGGAATGCTCACCACCTTGTTGATTCTCCTAGCTGGCGGATGCACTAATAGTCCGTAACTACGGGTTTGACTAATTGATCCCTCACATCCAACGTTCAATAAATGGTTTACGGGGTTGGCGTCTCAAGCTCAAACTTGCAGCATGTTCTAATTTAATAGCTCTGTAACTCGGCCAGATTTCAAGCCTGCAGCACTAGCGAGCTTCCCGATGCCGCTACGGGCTTCTCATTTAATGTGGCTGATAGTCTGCCTCTCGGGGTGTACAGAAGAGATCCCACCACTGCCACCAGTTTGTTACATTCTAGTCTTTATTGGGCTTAAAAAAACAGAAAGGACGAATTCTACCGGTAAATTGAAGACAGTCGTTGTTCTCTTTGACTGGATAGCAGGAGTCATCAAGCAGCAGACTACCCACACTTTTTCTCAATAAAACACAACACTACACTGTGTCCCAAAGAGAGCATAATTTTTATAAACTTTGGCCATGTTATGCAGTCTAAAAACAATAAAACAGTGGGCTAGTTTACATAAACAAGGTGGGGGATTTCAAATCCCCCTGTAATCCTTTCCTCCAAATCAGGTGCTTCTCTAAAAGATGCTTTGCTGATTTACTCAGTAGACCAGCCCTCACTCAGTCAGGATAGTTTGCCCTGATTGGTGATTGGTCCTTACCCAAGTATAGGATGCTCAAAAGGAGGCTTCGGGATATCCCCCAGCTTGCAAGCTCCTTGTTTGTAGCCACAATAATTAGTCTTTTTGATCAGGCAGGGTAATTAGTCCTACACAATAGCTGCATGTCTAGTCTGGATTAACCCAGCTGCCTGACTGTTGGCATAGTGCCCAGGAAGGGGTTGGTTTAACACTTAGGGAACAAACAGTTGAAACGGGGTATGAGGGAGACAGGGTCTTTCACTTGCTTTGGGGAAAGATCGGAAGTCTATGGGGGATTGGTACCTTGTTTGATGCACACTTTCGCCACTCCATTTCCTAACTTTATGTATGAGGTCTTGTAGTAGTGGGAGGCCTAGGCTAGACACCATTCATAAATCACATGCGTGAATCATTAAGGGTTAACTTCAGACAAAGGATCAAAGGGGTATCAGTTGCAAGCACTTGACATCTCTTAACCTTTGTAAGTCTTGATCAGTGCGGCCACTTGTTTAATTCCCATAGGTAGCGATGTTTAGTACAGGACATTGACCACATATTTTTATTACTCCCTTCCCTCCTCAATAAAGTGTAACTCATGCCCCAAATTCTGTAATGTAAATAGCTAAAACAGAGTGTAAAAGGCACCAAATAGTGAAGTGGATTAAATTAGTTTATTGGCACTTAAAAAATATAACCCAGAAATATAAATATATCTTATTTCTATTGTTTTCCCTTTGAGATTACAATGTATAAAGAAGCCAAAGGAATAAGTTTAATTTTTTTTGGTTGCTCAAAGAAATTTGTTGACATTTGTAGAGTAATTGTGATTTTTTCCCCCCCATAAAAGTGCATTACCAAGATGTGGAATTTATCAGGGATGATTTAGATGTGAAAAATGTATATTTATTATTGCAGTGAAGACCGTATATAAACATTTAGAGAAAGCTTGCAATGTTTCTATTTTATTCTATTTTATTGAAGGGTCATGGGTTTTGAGGGTAAAATGAATACCACACCCATCTATTATTTACATTATATGGTTGTCCTTGGGTCTTGTTACTACCACTGTATAGTATGCCTTTTTAACATGTGAGGGGTTAAATAATTTTCCTTTGTACAAATTAATTTTCTATTACACAAATCAAATCGAGAATTGGCTGGGCCAAGTCGCAAATACTTTCACATGGGTAAAAAAGACTCAAGATGAAACATTGTGAAGGTCTCAAGACAGCATGTTCTAAGACATACACATTTCTTCTCACTACCACATTGTTCTAATAACATTATCAAGCAGGTGTTACGATAAACGCATAATGGGCTTAGTCTTTTACAAAAGCTTGATAATAGACATAATTAGAACTGAGGTCACACATATTAATTTTAATCTATTTTTAATACACAGTGCTAGGTTGCGCTCCAGTGTACAGAAACAGATATACACAACATATTGATCAATACCTTCTAATTTATACATATACATGCAAAAGGTGAGTAACCTATTGTGACTGATGGAAACCAACCTTGTGACGATGAGAAAGAAACCGTTATCTAATGGCAGAGAGAAAATTCTTAGCTTTTTTCTCTGGCTCTGGGTCTTTTGCTGTTTTTCTAGGTCTTTTGTCTTTCTGGTCTCTCCTGCTTTTGCCTAGTCTTTTACTTATGTACTTTATTCTGGTTTATCTGTTAGTCCTGTTCTGGGAATAAACTTGACTGTTATCCTTGGGCATATACCTATGTCCCCTTCATATCTTCCCTAAGATATCTTACTATATCTGTCTATAGAAATTATATTCTATTTCCATAACTCTTTCTAATAATCCAATAACACAAAGAGGGATTATTTCACACTATCTTGAGAAGGGATCCTAAAGTGACAGGTGTTATCCTGAAATTCTATACATGGTATGTATAAACTTGTTTTAAGTTCCTAATTTGTAGTAGAGTTAAAATAGTCCAATATACCACAATCCTTCTGTTACCCTTTTGGGAGTGGTCACATAACCAATACTCATTAGCACCTTTATTCCGGACTGTAGATGCTGATTAATATATTTCAATCTCTGCCCATATTCCCTAAAACAGACTGACTGACTTTATTCAATAATGTAACCATTTAACTCTGTTACAAAAAACAATTATTAAAAACATCTATAAAGCAAACCCTGCTTAGCAATACTCCACACGATCAACAAAACTGTCTTACATTATCATTGATTGAATTGACCGATTTGATAAATTAAATTGAATGTAATCAATTTTGATGTAAGGCCAGTAACCAAATAATAGCTTGCCAATACCTGATTACAAAGTTTATTTAACTTGTAGTCTCACATACAATATAACCAACTTTGATACATATTCTTCAATATATATTTCTATATTCTAACTGCCATATAGATTGTTATACCATATATAGCTACTTACTGCTTTCATAGAGTAACAAGTTATATTGCTAATTATTAATATCATATATACTGTATCAAATAGATAGCTGGTTGTTTATGCACTCTTCATATCATTTCTGTATTGCACTAACAAATATAGACAGACTGCTGACCAAACTTTATAAGATAATATACACTGATTATATACTCCTATATTGAACTAACCAAAAATAGATTGTATAAAAATTATTTGTTAATCCTCATTTGATAAGTTTTTATATACTACTTATTGATCTCTGTATTGATCTAAACAAATATAAAGTGTGTTAAGACTTGTTATCCAATCACCCAAAAGAGATTGTAATAGACATCAGGTAGATTGTATAACTAAATATCAAAGCTTACAAGTGTAAACACTTATAATTGTTTATCCTTGATATTTACTGCTATACCAATAAATGCTATTTCTGCACACAGCGTATAATTGTCGATAAATTGATCCTCAAACTCAATTAATCTATACACTGTAATATTTTAAAAAACTATATTCATATATACAGTGTAATATTTATGTCCTATTAATTGCATGACAGAAGTCCCTCCAGGGCCTCCGTGAATGTCCTATTAAGCTCAATAAATTCTGTGGTGCAAGCTGACTCCTGCTGTCCCAATGGAAAAAAAATAGAGTGAGTGCTGTAAAAGATATCATTACAGCTATAAAACAATTATATATAAAAAAATGATAATAATAAATATATATATATATATATATATATATATATATATATATAATTTTGATTGCTCTATGTGATAGTGAAGAGCAGTTTAAATGATTTCAGTGTGTGTTTAATTAAATAATATTGTATCAACGCCATTGACAAATCTGAAACAGAACAACAAATTTGCAAAGTCTTTAAACTTTTGCTTTCTGCACTATTTTTCACACGTGGCTTTCCTAAGGTATAAATGTGTGTCCCCTCTGAGTCTTAAGATTTTAAAAGTTGCTTTGCAGCTATTGAAAACTTTACTCTATGGAGAAGTGTATTGTAGCCAGTGAGATGGAACAGCTTGACACATTAGTTATCTTAAGGACACTTCAGCCAAAGAACATAATACAAAAAGCATGGGAACTTGACTTAGGAGCAAATGCTGCTCTTCAATACTTGTTCCAAAAAAATAACTGTATATTTTTCTTTCAACTTCTTTATTTCAAAACTTTGCATTATTCCATGTGCTGCCAGCTACGACTTTAATAAAAACCTCCTATTACAATTGATAATTTAAAGCAACATGTGACTTCCACATACATTTATTAAATGTGTAATTAAAAAAACAACTCCATTAAAGCTTCAATTTAAATCCATAAAATACTGCAAAATTAGAAGTTAAACTTGCACACAATCTTAACATCCATCATACCACCTCTAAAGGATTTTAATATGTCATTATTCATGACATCACTTAAGGTATGGAAAATTACGTTGGCTGTAAAAATCACTGATGACATCAATGATAACATAATCTATCATGTATTTAAAACAGTATTTTTAAAAAAACATTACACTTGTCTAAAGGTTCATCTAACGTATATTTGTTCGCCATTGCTTTACTTCTCTTCCCAAGTATAAGTTGAATAAATAAGGCAGCAATATTCAACCTTGTCTCATTCCTTTCCTAATAATGAATCAGTCAGTTTGATTCCATTTTCGGGTTCCGACCATGGCTTCTTGGTGCACGTACAGATTCCTCAAGGGGCGGATGAGATGGTCTGGTACCCCCATCTCTTTAGGAAATTACCAAGTTTTAATGTGATCCACACAGTCCAAGGTTTTAGAATCGTCTAGGAAGCAGTAGTAAATGTATTTCTGGAACTCTCTTAAATTCTCTATTATCCAGCAGACGTTGGCAATTTGATTTTGTGCCTCTGCATCTACGAAACTCGGGCTTGAATATATGGTATTTCTCGGTCGACATATTTTTAGAGCCAAGTTTGCAGGAACTTAAGCATTACCTTGTTGGCATGTGAAATGAGTGCAATTGTTCAATAATTGGAACACTCTTTGGCACTGCCTTTTTTGGGATCAGTATGTAGACCTACAGTACCTTTTTCGAGTCCACTGGCCATTGTTGAGATTTCCAAATTTGTTGGCTTAATGCAAGTAACACCTTCACAGCATACATCTTCTTTGTATTCTTGCCCCAATCTGCTTCTGTTAAATCCCTCCAATTTTTGTCTTTTAACACATCCACTTTGGCATCAATGGTTCCTTTGAGATACTATTTTTTTTAAAAGATCTCTTATCTTTCCTAATCTTTTATCTTCTTCTACCTTTTTACATCTATCATCATAAAATTTATCATTTTCTCTTCTTGGGATTCTCTGGAATTCTGCACGGAGTTGGACAAATCTTTTTCTATCAGCACTACCTTACACTTTCCTTCTTTCCTAGGCTACTTTCAAAGTTTCATCAGCCAGTTTATCTTCTTAGTTTTCTTTCTTTTGGGAATATTCTTTGTTGCTGTCCAAAGTTTCTTCAGGCATTCTGTCTACCATGCCTAGACCCTTAAATCTATTATTTACTAGCGAATTGCCCGGCAATGAAATTGTAAGTGAGCTAATGGTGTTTGCTGTATATAATGTGGCTGATTTAGCGTCCTTCGTTTTCTATGTCGTGCATGTTTATGGTGGTGTTTTGCGTGTTTAGGGACCTTTAGCCTCGTTTTTCATTTTGTTCGGCGGCCATTTTTTCTCTCGCTTAGGTGATTTTCGTGTCTCTAAACTTGGACATTTGTGCTTAAATGGAGGTGTAACTTCACTTGCAGAGGTCCTGGGTGCCCTCCGCCCTTGCTGTGAGTAACCTTTTTATGTGTTTGTTGTTTGTATTTATTGTGTTTGTAATGTTTTTGGGGTCGCGCGGGTTGTGTCCTTGTTTTTTAATCTCCTAGGTGTTTTTTGGCAAATACGTAGGTGTTTGGTGGTGTTTTGCGTCTTTAGACGGCTGTAGCCTCGTTTTTCGTTTTTTTCGGCGGCCATTTTTCTCTCCCTTAGAGAATTCTTTAGTGTCTAAACTCTTTTAATTTGAGTTAAATTGAGGTGTAACTTTAGTTTTTGAGGTCCTGGATGCTCCATCTTCCTGTAAGTAAGCTTTTTATGTATTTGTTGTGTATATATGTTGTATTTTTCATGTGCGCATGTTGCGGGCGATTTTTGCGAGGTCGTAACGTGTCTCGTAGTTTCCTTGCGTAACGGCGTAAATTTTGCAAGGGCCGCAGGCTCGCTGTGCGAGCCCGCAAGCGTGAGCAATGGCTCGTATGCTCACAACTATATATGTGATCTCCACTGCATATTCACTGGGTTTATTTTGTACCTGCTTGATCTGATGATTTTCCCTCTTTCTCTTTTCCCTCTTTAATTCTGAACTTTGCAATAAGAAGCTCATGATCTGAGCCACAGTCAGCTTCTGATCTTGTGTTTGCTGACTGTATAGAACTCGTCCGTGATTGGCTACACAGTATATAATCAATCTTATTTCTTTATTGTCCATCTGGTGATATTCATGTGTTGAGTCTTCTTTTAAGGCTGATAGAAGAGGTTGTTTTTCATGACCAGATGATTATCTTGACATAATTCTATTAATCTCTAGCCCATGGGTGTAGTAGCCAAATAAAATTTGGTGGGGATACCACATATAGTATAAAAATACCACACAACTGCTTCTCTACACACAAACACACACATTGAAAAATCTGAGAGGCGATTTTATCCCCCTCGTCCCCCCAGTTCCTACACCCATGCTCTAACCTACTTCATTTTATATTCCAAGGACAAACTATTCTAGGTATCTTGTGGTTCCCTACTTTAGCATTCCATTCCCCTATGATGAGAGTAACATATTTTCTTGGTGTTATATCTAAGAAGTGTTGAATATCCTTGGATTGGACAAATTCAGCCTCTTCAGCATTCACAGTTGGAGCATAGACTTGGATCACTGTGATGTTAAATGGCTTACCTTGAATTCAAATTGAATTCAAACTGTTTATTTTATTATTATCAAGCACTGCTTTGGTCACCCTTTGATTGATTATGATAGATACTAAATTTTTTCTATTTGCCATTTCCCATGTTATGCGTGTTGTCATCTAATTTTATAATATGCAACATTTTCCTTGGATCTTAGTCTTAATGTTCCAGGTTCCTATGCTGAATTGCTCTATGCTTCAGCAGACCATCCTTACCTCTCCAGAGACATCCAACTTTGGCCCAACCATTTAATTAATTCTGGTGCTTCTCATACTCACGCCCAATGAATGTGGTAGGCACCATCTGAACTGATGGGCTTGTTTTCTGGTGCCATATCTTTATGTTCCGGGTAGTGCTTATCCATAAGGTTTTCTTGGCAGATATATAATGGGGACTGCAATGGGCACGAAAATGGCACCACAATATGCCAACCTATTTATGGCCGACCTGGAAAAGAGATTCCTGTCCACATATGTCCACAAACCTTACAGATACTACCGTTACATAGATGACCTGTTCATCATATGGACAGAAGGGGAAGGAAAACTCAAAGACTTCCATAATTCGTTCAATACCTTTCACCTATCCATTCAATTTAAAATGGATTATTCCACAGAACAGGTTAACTTTCTGGATACCACCATTTCCATTACAAATGGCAAACTGAATTCATCTATCTATAGGAAACCTACAGACAGATGTAGCTACCTCCACAACTCTAGCTTCCACCCCTCCCACACTAAACAAGGGATAATTCATAGTCAAGCCATCAGATACCACTGCATATGTTCAAACACAGAGGACCGTGATGAACACTTAAAAACACTGTCTGCCTCCTTCAGACAGAAGGGTTACAAACCCCGTATTATCACTCAGAAAGTAACCACTGCCATCAGAACACCCCGGGAACATCTGCTGCAATACAAAACCAAAGAAACAACTTCACGTACACCTCTGGTAACCACATACCATCCGGTTCTAGAAGGAATACGCAAAATATTTAAGGACTTACAACCACAACTCACAGAGGACACAGAATTGAAACATATATTCCCTAAACCCCCCATTCTTGCATTTAGGCAGCCACCAAATTTAAGACAAACATTGGTGAACAGAAGATTGCCAAATGAACAGCATAACAGAGAAAATGGCACCAAACCCTGCAATAAAAGTCGCTGCAAACTATGCCAACACATCTGCAAAGAGGACACAGCCACGCACAGCAACAAGACCCACAACATCAGAGGCTCATATTCATGTACACCATCAAAGGTAGTGTACATGATACAATGTACTGTATGTGAAAGGGGGTGCTACATTGGGGAAACCAGCCAGAAACTACACATGCAAATGAACCTCCACCGAAGCTCCATCAAAAAACACCAGGAAGACAGCTATTGTACTCCAGTGGGACACCATTTTACCCAGGAGAATCACTCCATCCAGAACCTCAAAATAAAAGTACTCAGAGGGAATTTCAGAACTATACAACAGCGGAAAACTTTTGAATTAAAAATGATTCCATTTTTTAATACCAAGGATTTTGGTATTAACATCTATTTAGGCTTTCTGGCCCACTATCTTAATGTCTTATAGCTAACACATTCCATTTACCTCCCCCCCCCCCCCTTCAATTGCTGTTTTTGTAAGCTACATGCTATGCTTAAATTTATTGCTCTTTATTTCACTCTGCTGTGTTCTTATCTACAACCTGATCTATAGACTTACTGACCTATCAGGACATTATTCACAATGCTGGTCTGTTTCTCACTTAACTCTGGCCAATTAGTTTAGTCTTTCTTGTTTGCTTTTGTCCCCATCTATTTCTGTTTGCTGTTTTTAGTTCATACTTGTATCAGTATCGCTTTTTGACTTGATAAAGAGAGGCATTATCTCTCGAAAGCTTGTCGCTTTATTATAAATACGTTTGTCCAATAAAAAAGATATCACTATTCACTGCAATACTCTGATTATTCAACTATATATATATATATATATATATGAGATAGAGAGAGAAATAGATAGAGATATCACATATATAGTTGTGAGCATACAAGTTGTTGCTAACGCTTGCAGGCTCGAAGGCGCTCCTTGCCAGCAACTGAGGCCCTTGTGAAGCGAGGGCCTCAGTTGCTGGCATGGAGCGCCGAAGGCTCTCCTTGCCATCAACTGCGGCCCTCGCAAACTTTACGTCATAACGCAAACAACATACGAGACACGTTACCACCCATTACGACCTCGCAAAAATCTGCCGCAACCCGCAGACATGAAAAAATGAAAAACACAATAAATACACATAACACATACATAAAAAGCTTACCTACAGCAAGAGGGGGCATCCAGGACCTCAAAAAATGAAGTTACACCTTAATTTAACTCAAAATAAAAGAGTTTAGACACAAAAATTCTCTAAGCGAGAGAAAAATGGCCACTGAACAAAACGAAAACGAGGCTACAGCACTCTAAACACGCAAAACACCACAAGAAACATACAAAACACCTGCGGATATTCCGCTACAGACGCATACCACACATTAGCCGCCATTTTAAATTTCCAAATAGCATTAGCTCACTTACAATTTCATTCCCGTCATTTTTTGACGGGCAATTCGCTAGTCACATATATAGTTGTCAGCAATGCGGGTCGTTGCTAATGCTTGCGGGCTCGCGTAGCCAGGGCCGCAGTTGCTAACAAGGGGTGCCAAAGGCGCTCCTTGCTCTGGTGGACCCCCTACGACTTTCGGACCACAACCCCCTACGACTTTCGGACTGCAAATGCGGACTCTCGCGAAGCGAGGCGCCGCATTTGCAGAGGTGGAGGCTCTAACATCTGCTGCAATGAGCCGCAGGCTCATTGCAGGCCACAAATGCGGACCCTCGCAAAGCGAGGGGCCACATTTGCAGAGGTGGAGGCTCTACGGTGCCTCACACGTGATTACAAACACCCACACAAGCGGCACTTTACCAAAATAAATCTAACACGCAATCACTATATACGGACTTACACAAAAAAATACGAACCGCAGAATTATTATTAGAAAGGAAAATTTACGGACTTAGCATAAAAAATACGAGACGCGGGACTTAGAAAAAAAAAAACATTACGAACTGACAAAAATACGACCTTAACGGCCGAACCGCACGCATCTGAAAACATTAAAAACACTATAAATACACAAAAAAACATATAAAAAGCTTACCCACAGCAAGGGGGGGGGGGCACCCATGACCTCTGCAAGTGAAGTTACACCTCAATTTAAGTCTAAATTCAAGAGGTTAGACACCCGAAAATCACCAAAGCCAGAGGAAAAAATGGCCACCAAGCACATACGGATTTTCAAAAAAGCCGTACAAGATACACTCTTAACAAGGACGCTACCTCATACACATTAGCCCCCATTTTACAACATTAACGTACACAATGCGGAAGTACACATCTACCCTAACGGCACACAGACTATTTAAACTACACACTGCACACATTGCTGACACTTACACCTCAGCTCCACAAGTGCAAACTGACATTGTATGCTGGAGGAACATCAAAACAGATTGTCAGCTCTTCAGCACAATGCTTCCTGCATATATTACTTCCAAATAGGTAAAGTATATTAATTTATATATGTATTAATTATTTCATTAGCATACAAAAACAAATATACACAAAAAAAACATCCACTGCGCGACTCACAACGAGCGCCAACGCTGCTCATAGCACACAATAAGCACGCAATAAGCGCAAAAAGCAGATCAATGCCGACAAAACAATAACAGCAAAAGTGCCTAGCAGAAAAAAAATACAACAACCAACAGACTTGCAATGAGCGCCAAAGGATTTCGGACCACCAACAAAATTATTTTCTCGACCAAACAGCATTACCTGCCTTTCAATTTTATTGCCATCATTTTTTGATGGGCAAGTCGCTAGTATATATGTATATGACTAGCGAATTGCCCGTCAAAAAATGACGGCAATGAAATTGTAAGGTAGCTAAATTAGTAAATGAATATAGTGTACCTATTTTGAAGCATTGTGATGAAGAGCTGGCAATCTGTGTTGATGTTGCTGCAGCATTAGTGGTGTGGAGCTGCTGTATAAGCATGCTGAATGTGTGCAGTGTAACACTGTGCGTGCGCGAGACCAAACCGTTAGCGTAGTCGTGTACTTCCGCATTGGTGTAAAATGGCGAGTAATGTGTGGTATAGGTCTGTATCGGAATATCCGTAGGTGTTTTGTGGTGTTTTGCGAGTTTAGAGTGCTGTAGCCTCGTTTTCGTTTTGTTCGGCGGCCATTTTTTCTCTCGCTTAGATTTTTTTTTAGTCTCTAAACTGTTTTATTTCGAGTAAAATCGAGGTGTAAGTTGCATTTTTGAGGTCCTGGGTGCTCCCTCTTGGTGTAGGTAAGTTTTTTATGTATGTGCTGTGTGTATGTATTGTGTTTTAAATGTTTGTATGTCGGCGTGTTGCGTCCGATGTTTGCGAGGTCGTAATGTGTGGTAACGTGTTTCGTACGTTGTTTGCGTTCCTCGTAAAATTTTGCGAGTGTCGTAATTTGTGTGTCGTGTTTTTTGAGTAGCGACGTGAATTTTGCGAGGGTTTGAGGCCCTTGCCCAGTGACCTCGCCAGCAACTGAGTCCCTCGCTTCGCGAGGGGCCTCAGTTGCTGGCATGGAGCGCCTTCGGCGCTCCATGCCAGCAACTGAGGCCCTTGCCCAGTGACCTCGCCAGCAACTGAGGCCCTCGCTTCGCGAGGGGCCTCAGTTGCTGACATGGAGCGCCTTCGGCGCTCCATGCCAGCAACTGAGGCCCGTGCCCAGTGACCTCGCCAGCAACTGAGGCCCTCGCTTCGCGAGGGGCCTCAGTTGCTGGCATGGAGCGCCTTCGGCGCTCCATGCCAGCAACTGAGGCCCTTGCCCAGTGACCTCGCTACGCGAGGGCCACGGCTCGCTGTGCGAGCCGCGGCCCTCGCTTCGCGAGGCCCGCGGCTCGCTACGCGAGGGCCGCGGCTCGCTTCGCGAGCCCGCAAGCGTGAGCAACGACTCGTACGCTCACAACTATATATGTGATAGAGAGCGCGAGAGATAGAGAGATGGAGAGAGATATAGATAGATAAAGAGACAGAGAGAGAAATATATATATACTGTATATATATATACAGTATATATATTTATATACAAACATATATATGCATACTTATATACATACAAATATATTATATAGTATCTCACAAAAGTGAATAAACCTGTCACATTTTTGTAAATATGATATTCTATCTTCTCATGAGATAACACTGAAGACATGCCCCTCTGCTACAATGTGAAGTAGTAAGTGTACGGCCTGTATAACAGTGTAAATGTGCTGTCCCCTCAAAATAACAACACACAGCCATTAATGTCTAAACCATCTGCAACAAAAGTGAGTACACCCCTAAGTGGAAATGTCAAAATTGGGCCCAAAGTGTCAATATTTTGTGTGGCCACCATTATTTTCCAGCACTTCCTTAACCCTCATGGGCTTGGAGTTCACCAGAGCTTCACAGGTTGCCACTGGAGTCCTCTTCCACTCCTCCATAATGACATCACAGAGCTGGTGGATATTAGAGCCCTTGCACTCTCCCACCTTCCATTTGAGGATGCCCCACAGATGCTCAATAGGGGTTAGGTCCACCACCTTTACCTTCAGCTTCTTTAGCAAGACAGTGGTCGTCTTGGAGGTGTTTTTGGGGTCGGTATCATCTTGGAATACTGCCCTGCGGCCCAGTCTCTGAAGGTAGGGGATCATGCTCTGCTTCAGTATGTCACAGTACATGTTGGCATTCATGATTCCCTCAATGAACTGTAGCTCCCCAGTGCCGGACAGATTTTATTTTCACTTTAATTGTTGATTTGGCTATGCACTTCACTGGTTATATTGCCCTTCCAACTCTGTATCACATTCCTCCTGCCCACTCCTCCCCCAATAATTCCTTATATCTCTTTTTAGACACATTTTCAAACCCACTATCTAAATGCTTCTACCCCTGACTGCAATCACCTGGACCATATCCCAACCCACCCCTGAACTCCCTTAATTTATAGACCCATATAAATTAGCAACACCTGCTTACTACTCCGGATTATTCCTCTAAGATTACATATGTGTCACAATGTTTCCTCTCTCCTTCTTTATTATCTCCTGTCTGTTTCTCAGATTCTCCTCCTTACTTGTCCCACATCATGTCTCCAACATGATAACCTTTTCACCGTCCCTCATCTCCTCCCCTTTTCTGTGCTCCCACAAACTCCTCTCCTTCCTCCAGTCACTATCTCCTCCATCTCCTACAGCTTTCAAGCAGAAATGCTTCTGTAAGGCCCACTCCCATCTCCTGTATATCTCCTAAACCAGGCTCCTCTTCTGACATCTTAATTTGCAGGTTATATTAGCTGATCACTAGCGCCTTATAGCAAATCACATACCGCTGCCACTCACTGCACTCTATCTTTATCAGCCCCCTTCCCTCTCCCACTAAATGCAAAACAAATTCAAACTCTTACATCTCCTTACCTAAGCAAGCTTTCACTCCTACCTGACCCTTTCTACTCCTTATCTTTTCTTCCCCAGGTTTCTACCTCTTTCATTCCCTTTAGATTGTAAGTAGTGAGCTCTTATGTTGGGTGCTTTGGAAAAAGCACTTTCCACAAAGATTCTGAGCTTAAAAAAGAGCCCCCCATTTTATGCCGATTGTTAACATTGTGTTCCTTCTCCTGTACAGCGCTACAGAATATGTTGCAAACAACAAATACGACAAAATACCAGAAAAAGTCAATGTGCATAACTACAGGGTGTGCAGAATTATTAGGCAAGTTGTATTTTTGAGGATTCATTTTATTATTGAACAACAACCATGTTCTCAATGAACCCAAAAAAACTCATTAATATCAAAGCTGAATATTTTTGGAAGTAGTTTTTAGTTTGTTTTTAGTTTTAGCTATTTTAGGGGGATATCTGTGTGTGCAGGTGACTATTACTGTGCATAATTATTAGGCAACTTAACAAAAAACAAATATATACCCATTTCAATTATTTATTTTTACCAGTGAAACCAATATAACATCTCAACATTCACAAATATACATTTCTGACATTCAAAAACAAAACAAAAACAAATCAGTGACCAATATATCCACCTTTCTTTGCAAGGACACTCAAAAGCCTGCCATCCATGGATTCTGTCAGTGTTTTGATCTGTTCACCATCAACATTGCGTGCAGCAGCAACCACAGCCTCCCAGACACTGTTCAGAGAGGTGTACTGTTTTCCCTCCTTGTAAATCTCACATTTGATGATGGACCACAGGTTCTCAATCGGGTTCAGATCAGGTGAACAAGGAGGCCATGTCATTAGATTTTCTTCTTTTATACCCTTTCTTGCCAGCCACGCTGTGGAGTACTTGGACGCGTGTGATGGAGCATTGTCCTGCATGAAAATCATGTTTTTCTTGAAGGATGCAGACTTCTTCCTGTACCACTGCTTGAAGAAGGTGTCTTCCAGGAACTGGCAGTAGGACTGGGAGTTGAGCTTGACTCCATCCTGAACCCGAAAAGGCATCGCAAGCTCATCTTTGATGATACCAGCCCAAACCAGTACTCCACCTCCACCTTGCTGGCGTCTGAGTCGTACTGGAGCTCTCTGCCCTTTACCAATCCAGCCACGGGCCCATCCATCTGGCCCATCAAGACTCACTCTCATTTCATCAGTCCATAAAACCTTAGAAAAATCAGTCTTGAGATATTTCTTGGCCCAGTCTTGAGGTTTCATCTTGTGTGTCTTGTTCAGTGGTGGTCGTCTTTCAGCCTTTCTTACCTTGGCCATGTCTCTGAGTATTGCACACCTTGTGCTTTTGGGCACTCCAGTGATGTTGCAGCTCTGAAATATGGCCAAACTGGTGGCAAGTGGCATTGTGGCAGCTGCACGCTTGACTTTTCTCAGTTCATGGGCAGTTATTTTGCGCCTTGTTTTTTCCACACGCTTCTTGCGACCCTGTTGACTATTTTGAATGAAACGCTTGATTGTTCGATGATCACGCTTCAGAAGCTTTGCAATTTTAAGAGTGCTGCATCCCTCTGCAAGATATCTCACTATTTTTGACTTTTCTGAGCCTGTCAAGTCCTTCTTTTGACCCATTTTGCCAAAGGAAAGGAAGTTGCCTAATAATTATGTACACCTTATATAAGGTGTTGATGTCATTAGACCACACCCCTTCTCATTACAGAGATGCACATCACCTAATATGCTTAATTGGTAGTAGGCTTTCGAGCCTATACAGCTTGGAGTAAGACAACATGCATAAAGAGGATGATGTGGTCAAAATACTCATTTGCCTAATAATTCTGCACTCCCTGTATTCACCCCCCTAAAGTCAATACTTTGTAGAGCCACCTTTTGCAGCAATTCAAGTCGACTTGGATAAGTCTCTATGAGCTTGCCACATCTTACCACTGGGATTTTTGCCCATTCCTCCTTGCAAAACTGCTCTAACTCCTTCAAATTAGATGGTTTGCGATTGTGAACAGCACTCTTCAAGTCTGACCACAGATTGTCTATTGGATTGAGGTCTGGGCTTTGACTAGGCCATTCCAACACATTTGCATGTTTCCCCTTAAACCACTCAAGTGTTGCTTTAGCAGTGTGTTTTGGGTCATTGTCCTGATGGTAGGTAAACCTCCGTCCTAGCCTCAAATCACGCACAGAGTGGTACAGGTTTTGCTCAAGAAAAATCCCTGTATTTAGCACCATCCATCTTTCCCTCAACTCTGACCAGTTTCCCAGTCCCGGCTGCTGAAAAACATCCCCACTCCATGATGCTGCCACCGCCATGTTTCACTGTGGGGATGGTGTTCTTTGGGTGATGTGCTGGGTTTGCACCACACATAGCGTTTTCTTTGATGGCCGAAAAGTTGAATTTTAGTCTCATCAGACCAGAGCACCTTCATCCATACATTTTGGGAGTCTCCCACATGCCTTTTCACAAACTAAAAACGTTCCATTTTGTTTTTTGCTGAAAGTAATGGCTTTTTTCTGGCCACTCTGCCATAAAGCCCAACTCTATGGAGCGTATGGCTTGTTGTCGTCCAATGTACAGATACTCCAGTCTCTGCTGTGGAACTCTGCAGCTCCTCCAGGGTTACCTTAGGTCTCTGTGCTGCCTCTCTGATTAATGCCCTCCTTGCCCAGCCCGTGAGTTTTGGTGGGCGGCCGTCTCTTGGCAGGTTTGCTGTTGTGCCATGTTCTTTCCATTTGGTTATGATGGATTTGATGGTGCTCCTTGGGATCATCAAAGATTTGGATATTTTTTTATAACGTAACCCTGACTTGTACTTCTCAACAACATTGTCCCGTACTTGTTTGGAGAGTTCCTTGATCTTCATGGCAGTGTTTGATAAGTGGTGCCTCTTGCTTAGGTGTTGCAGCCTCTGGGGCCTTTAAAAAAAAGCGTGTATATGTAATTACAGACCATGTGGCACTTAGATTGCACACAGGTGGACATCATTTCCCTAATTATGTGACTTCTGAAAATAATTGGTTGCCCCAGAGCTTTGTATGGACTTCATAACAAAGGAGGTGAATACATATGCACATGCCAATTTTCTGTTTTCTATTTCTAAAAAATAGTTTTATGTATAGATTTTTCTCATTTCACTTCACCAACTTAGACTATTGTGATCCATCACATAAATTTCAGATAAACAAAACATTGAACTTAAGGCTGGAATGTAACAAAATAGGTAAAAGGTCAAGGTGAGGTGAATACTTTTGCAAGGCACTGTATATATGTGTATGTATGTATGTATATATATATATATATATATATATATATATATATATATATATATATATAGGCCCTCATTCAATTATGATTTGGCCAATTAAATAGTGCTCTAAATAAGCACATAACATATTTTTTTTTAAATAAGTTTTTAGTTAGTGAAAACCTTGCTTTTGGATAGATGTTTACTAACTAAAAACTTCTTTAAAAAAATATGTTATGTGCTTATTTAGACCCCTATTCAATGGGCCAAATTGCAATTGAATGAGGGCCATAGTATATATAAAATCATATATATTGGAAGGATTGATGGTATGCAGTCCAATTTTATTCTATATGCTATTCTCTTCTTCCTACAATATAATCAATTCTCGTTTGAGGGAAAGCACTACCTACAAAAAAAACTGGCACTGCAACGGGCATGAAGTTCGCCCCAAGTTTTGCTAACCTCTATATGGGGATGTGGGAGGATATTTATATCTGGAACAGCAACCCATTCAAGGCCAATATCATTTGCTGGAAGAGGTTTATCGATGATATTATTGTCATCTGGCATGAACAAAAGGTAGGCCTGTCGCATATGGACTTGCTTAATAAAAATCTAAGAATAAAATTAGCCTGTTTATAACATATGTGGGGATATTGCTTGTTCTACTGGTGGAGATAGAAACACATAAGTGATACTAATAGGAGTTAATCAAACCTTCAATTATATTAAACATCTTTAGGAGGCCCTTCGGACAATATACATAAATATTGTGATGATAAAAAAGAAAACTATTAATAATATTATATAGTTAGTGTTAACATCCAACAGATCCTTCCTGTAATATTCAATGTGAACAATAAAAAAAATATACATTAAAAAATACAGGACTGCAAAATCCCAAAAAATGACGGTCAATTAAATTTTAAACCTGGAAATGCTGTTTGTGACACAATGTGATTCTCTAACACTCTGAATCTCTTTCTTATCTTATATGTGTGTGTGTGTATATATATATATATATATATATATATATATATTTTTTTTTTTTTTTTTAACAATGCACTATTAAACCATATCAAACTTTTTAATTGTCCTGTATCGAATAATAATATAACAATCCATCAAATTTCTCAGAATACTATTGTGAACCATTACATGAAGGCTTCTAATATGCAACTTAGTATTGTTAAAAAAAAAAATGTTACACACTGTTTGCCATATAACATGAAATTGTTGAACTTTTTCAAAATGAGTCTCTTCAACTATGACAGAATACTTATTAACATACAACTTGTATTTAAACTCCTGGTAAAGCACATAGGTATTGAATCCAGAGGAAGGCAAACAGTAAAAACCCCCATTGCAACTTAGCCAATTGTCTCAGAAGGGGAAAAAAATGAATTCCTTCCTGACCCCATTAAATAGCGATCTGATTACTCCCTGGATGAATCCTTTCTATTTAATTATACATTGAATTTTGTTAACAAATATTTCTGCTGCAAATGACATAAATCTTTTTTTAACATTCAATAAATGCACTTTCCAAACTTTTTAACATACAATGATAAAAATGCAAACATTAACATAAGATAATAACATTTAACCTTAATTTATTTGAAACTATAGTGATCTTGAATATTGAATCCAGCGGAAGGCAAATGTCAAAATTTTTAATTTCAACTTTGTAAATTTGTTGAAAGTGTTGTCAAGAAATAATTCCTTCCTGACTCCATTAACTGGCAATCGTATTCATCCCTGGATCAATAATCTATATATCGTGCAACATTTTAATTTTTCAACAAATGATGATGCTGCTACTAACATTAAACCTTAATTACATAGAATGCATCAACTTATCAGTCCTTTTCAAACAGAATTTTAAGCTTACAAACCTGAAAGAAACCTATTAAAGGGTAAACCGTAAAGTTAATAAAATGCAAGGTAACTGTTTTGTGGGGCCAATCATGTCTAAAGTGACTTCCAAGACATTCAATTTTTTTCCCTTGAAATTGGTTTCCTTTCAAAGAGCACAGCAGACTTTTATTTGTGTCTATGGAATGTAACCCCTTTTTTTTTCTTTTTTTCCTTTCTTTCTTTTTGTTAGTTATTCCTGTTTTTTTCTGAAATTGTCGATATATTTTTGTAACTGAAATAGTGTTCCTCTAAGAAGAGGCCAAGTGACCTTCAATTTCTTCTGGGTTGTCTTCAATTGAAACTTTAATCTTATCTGGATTTGTGCACCTTGAAAAAGCAACATAGAACTGTCCATGTGCAAAAACAGGTTCTTGTAAAAAAAAAAAAATACCCACAGGCTTAAAAGTTTGTCTTTGGGATTTATTGATGGTCATGGCAAATGCCATGATAACTGGAAATTGTCTCCTTTGAAGGACAAAAGGCAAACCACTCTCACTTGGAGCTAAATCAATTCTTGTTCACCTTTATGGGTCCCAGTCATAATTTCTGCATGTATAAAATGATCTTTTAATCTGGTCCCATTGCAAAGTCCTTTTTTTGGATTCATATTTCTCAATAGCATAACAATTGCCCCTTTTTCCAATTGCAAAACATGTGGTGGCATTCCAGATGGGGTAAATAATTAAATTCTCTACTAAAATTCGATTTACTGTCTTTATCGTCAGCCAGAACTGAATCTGCACCGTAATGATTCTTTTGTGGTGCGTGGATGAATTTTAAAATTTCGTTATTTAGATTTAAGGCATCTATATTTTTTGATGTTAATATCACTTTGTTTGCAATGTCTGAGTAATTGTCATTATTCAGAGTGTTTAGAAAGATTGCTGATATGAGTGATTCCTTGCAAACCAATCTATCAATAAATTGCAAAGCATGACATGACATCATTGTTGCCTCGTCCATGATAATTCATTTACTTTTTTTTAAATTGTTTTGCTTGTAAAGAATTAATTTGAATATCTGACACTGATGTTTCTAAAATGGGAACTGGCAGTTGAAATCCACTATGCACAGTTCTACCACCTTGTCACAAAAGTGCTGCAATTCCAGTTGCTGCAAAGGGCATTGGTATCTGACCCTGTGCTCGAATGTAACTCATCAAACAATTGTACAAATACGTTTTTCCTAATCCACCAGGGCCATCTAGATAGTAATATTAATAATAACGGTCTTTTACCATTTCATCATCTGTAGTTTTTTGTTTTTGTAGCTCAGTGTCATAATCATCAATGTTGATGTAATCTATAAGTCCTGAATCAGGCAAATTAAAACTTGCACAATTTACTCTATGAGCGAGAAATATTTCTTGAATTTCCATTAAAGTTTTTAACTGTGCTATTGGCTCATTGTAACGTTTCAAGAAGTCTTTGGACATATTTAATTTAAATGTTTACCACAAAGTAAATGCATCAGGTACATTGCAAAAGATGCAAATAAACCCAAATTGTTCTCTCATTTGCTTTGGCATTTGACATAGTGCTGCTTCTTCCAGACACCTCTCCCATTCTGTATCATCTGCTATGAAGTTTTGATGTCTTGCAGCTAATAGGAAAGTCTCATAAACTATGTCATTCACTGTGTTCAAAATGTTCAAAACTTTGTGCACCGGGAACATATAAAAGAAGTAATCTTAAACTGAAACGTTCAATGTCTGTTGGACTGACGGTATACATTTGTGGTATAATTTTATGCGTATCTCTTTTTCGTTGTCACCATAGACCATCCTGGCCTGCATATCCTGGCAGTTTAATTTAAACCATGCAGTAAGTGTTGTATCTCTGTGTTCACTTTGAGATAAGGCAGTTCTTTCATTGCCTGCAGTATAGCAAAGAAACTGACTTTGTGGCAAATGTACAGCTAATTGATACACAGCATGTGACCGATCATGCCTTTCAAATTTCAGAAGCCGACACATTGCTTCGGGAGCACTGACATAGCGAGCATCTAAATAATTAGAAAGTTCGTCATGTAAAATTGGATGCATCATATCCTTTGTATATATATTTATACACATATTTGATAGATTTAATAGAAGTGCAAGCTTCAACATTTGTGTGCATTGTACTTCATGAACAAATGTGGATTGTATGGAACAACAAATCTATTATCAACCTTTTGTCCACGGATAATAGCTGTTTGTCCTTGTCTTCTTTTATACAAAGAGTATCTATCACAATTAGCATAAGCTTACATTTGAAATTGTTTAGGAAATTGTTTTGTACATTTTTTATTTTCCATACATGGTGAATTTGGATTCATATCTCCACATGGCCCATGAATCATTCTGTGTGTCACAATCTCAAATAGTTTGGAATATTTTTCTGGATCTGGCAATTCAGCAGTAATGACTGAATCCACTCTCTTTCTGCAGTATTCAACTTCCTTTTAATCCTGCAGGAAAAAGATATGTGAGCATGTGGCAGTCCTCTTTTTTAAAATTCAATGGTATAAACAAAACCCACACATTTTCCAAATAACTGTGCTTTAGTTATATCACGTATTAATGAATTGAGTTTGATTTTGAATACTCTTGCCACTAAATCTGGTTGGTCAGCAGTAGTTTGTCCCAGATTCAAATTTCCCTTGATCTTTGGCCATTGTGGATTACATGTGAATTTAATAAATAAATCTAGTTTTCCAAATTTTGTGACAATAGCCATGGCATCATTATATCTTTCTCGCATTTTGCAAGGAGATCCTTGGAAAGTGGATGGCAAAATGATTGCTCTTCCAGCTGGAATGTCTCTGTTGGTAACCAATTTAGCAACATAAATCCATCAATCCACAATACTGTTCTACTCAAAGCTTATTTTGTTTAAATTTTATGACATTTAGATTATTTGCTTCGACTTGTAGGAATCAATAATCCATTGTTGTGTGAGTTTGCCCCCACATAAAATTGGATTAAAAGAATCCTGAATAGCAGTTTGTGCCACTTTATATTCCAGCATAGAAATATTGCATCTAACACGAACTTTACTATTGGGATAATTTATCAATTGTAATTTTGGTTCCCATCCAGGTTCACCATTTGGAAAGAAAATGGGATATGTCATTGGATCTAAATTACAACTTAATATATTTATGTTTAGAAAAGGTTGTTCTTCATTGCGTGGATATATTCTAATATCCCGCTGAAAAGGTTGTTCACCATCTTCATTTTTAAAGACCATGGCAACCTCATTTTCTGTTGGTAAATTATACCGTTTTTGATCAGTGTTGCGATGTCTTTTTAACACCATATTTACTCTTGGCATTGGCAATTGATGTCTTTGAGCATGTTCCTGTTGTTCTTTTTCAACCTGTGCTAATTGTTTGTATGCTTGACTGTGTGGGTTGTTGGCCATAATTTTATCTAGCTGTTCAAAGACTATGCGCTAACATTGTTTATTTTCTGGAAGCGTCATGCTTTGTTCAACAGTTTCCATTGTATCTAATACATATAACTGTGCAAATTTCCTTTGCTCTCCTTCTTGTGGGTGTAAATGTGAAGTTCGGTGGTAAATTTGTCCTTGAACTCTAAAACAGTAAGGACCATGTCCTGGGACATTTTCTGCTAATGTAGCACCCATTGAAGCAAATTAAATTGCACTGTTATAAGACCTTATGTTTTGTTTTTTTAAATTGGTATAATTTGGAAATGTTGGATCGCTCATGATACTTTGTAAGTAAACTGGAAATGTGTGTCTTTGTGGAAGTCTTACCTTTCCTTTCTGACAACAACTAATGAAGTCTCCGTCAGTTGGTCTTTCATTGAGAAAATGATAGGTCCCACAAAACTGACAAACAGCATTGAGTAATTCACAATAATGAGTGTCTACTGTTAGTGCTCTACTAAACGCATTATCCTGAGCTTCCATAGATATCACTACAACTTTCTATATCTACATTGGTGTCGTGTCTAAACATTGGTTTCAATAGGCAATATAGTATCATTGGGCAATGGTTCACGGACATGTTTTTGTTTACTTTTTCATTTCTTTGAAGCTCCAGCACACACACTTTCTTACTCATTTTTCTTTTATTTAAAAGTCTCTGTCGATCTTCTTCTCTTAAGCGTTGTGAAGTTTCAGGTGACTGTGCATCTATCCATCTTTGCTTCCTTTCCCTTGCCAATCTTCTTTTGCGTTCAATGTTGTCTTCTCCATTATCTGCCATTGTAATCTGTAATTGTAAATACAGGTGTAAGATGTAATTTTTTTTTGTTCTGTACATATTGTTTGTAGCTGCTCTCAATCCAAAGGTAAATGTCATATATATATATATATATATATATATATCTTGCTATATTTTTTGTTGTTATTGTAATAACAAATTAAATCCTAAAAACTTCATTCATTTGCAAGTTGTTCAAAGCAATCAGGAACTATATAAGCACATATCCTTTTTTTTTTTTTTTTTTAACCTTCGTTTTAGATAGATGTTTATTCACTAAAATGTTCATTTTACATAATATGCTATGTCGTTATATCGAGCCCTATTAAATTTTTTAAATTTCAAATGAATGAGTCCCTAAATAAATATACTTTAATGAATTAATCATTTAGTGTCATCAATCCTAAACCGTAAGGGCATGCTGAAATCGTATTCCTGTGAACTTGCTGTTCTTTGTGTAAAAATCCTTTTGAATTCACTCTCTGTCTTCAGTCAGGTGCAGAGATGAGTATTCTTTGTAATAACATGAAATCAATTTTTAATCATTGAATTCCATTAATTCTTGATTGAATGAACTCCTTATATTTAAGTGCTTAGTAAAATTTCCTTTTTTTTTAAAAGTGTTCTAACCTCATTTTCTTTTATATTATGATTAATTAATATTTCCAAAAACAATGTCCATAAATGAGCTGTAAGGCAGATATATAAGTGCATGTTAAAAATTGTTATTACTTTTATTGCAGTCTCAAGTTTTTGTTTTTTAATGATGACTAATTATTAATTCATTAAAATATTATTATACATAAATTCATCAATAACTGTTATCCATGTTAGCAACAAAAAATGTAGCCTTTTTTGTTCCATAACTCCATAATTAAATGATATACCTGTCAAGGTGATCTTTATGGTGTTCAATGGCTGCAAACGTCATTCTCTGTGTTGAGTCAGCTGCAGAGACGAAAAAACTGTGAAATAAGATAGAAATCATTTGTAATATTTTGCTTCATCCCTATCAGGCAATCAGCAGCAACACAGATATATTGTTATAGATGCAAAACATAAAAGCATATTCATCAATATATTGTTAAATCAAACCTTTTTTTGTAATGATTACTAATTATTAATTAATATATTAATATACTTTAATTAATCAAGAACTGTAATCAATTCCAACTATGAAGACTTAAATCCTTTTTTTTAAAGAAAATAATATAATTTAATGATATACCTGTAAAGGTGATGTTTATGTTGTTGACAGGCTGCAAACGTCACTCTCTGTGTTGTCAGCTGCAGTGACACTGAAACTGTCAAATAAGAGGGAAAGCATTTGTAATATTTGGATTAATCCCTATGATGCAATCAGCATCATCACGGCTATGTCAGTGCATCTAAAAATATACATCTTGTTTGTGGTCCTTTTTTTTTTTTAAAATATTAGTAATTACAATTAAAGTACATTATTAATTATTCAATGAATTAATATATTACAGCTAAGCATGAAAGTATTGCTAAACTAAATCAAGTGTAAATTCTTGTTTGCTTAATTTGTTTAACTATTTTTTTTTATTAATAATTAATTAATTATTGATTAATGATTATTAATATATTGTACATTTTTTGTATTTAATATCCATCAATCAGTATACTGAAGAGCTAACAATCTCTTTGGATTTTCTGGCAGCAGAAAATGTCCAGTCAGACTGTCATCACCTGAGGAGAAAGTGTCAGTTCTGTGGCAAGTGTGCCCTATATATAGGCTGCATGCGCGTGTCAAAACCGTTGGTTTAGGCGGGAAATCCGCCATTTCACAAGGTTAATGTGTAAATGTGTAAGTTAGTATTGTAAAATGGCGACATTAGTCTAGGTTTTCCTCATTGCACGGTCATTTTACGTCCTTCCTAATAGCATTTGTCTACCGCGTACGTGGCTGGCTGTGTTTTTGTGCGGTTCGGGGTCGTGTAGCCGCGTCTCGTATTTTTCTTCTAAGTCACTCATTCGTCAACTACTTTCAGCCTAAGGCTGTTTGTAGGTAGACTAATTTGTTTGTAGGCTAAGTCCCGCGTGTTTCATTCCCTCCATTGCTGATTCCCTTCAGTACTTTGAGTTTAATGGCTACCAAAGGCTCGCCGGCAATGAGCGCCTTTGGCTCTCATCGCCTAAGTGCTCAGAGTTTAACGAGGTGCTCCAAAGTGCTTCGAGTTTAACGGCTATGCGAGACTCGCCGCTCCGTGTTTAACGGCTCGCTACTCAAGGCTCAACAGCGATGAGCGCCTAAGTGCTCCGAGTTTAACGGGTCGCCTCGCGTGACGACGTCTCATAGTTAGACAATTATAAGATGTGATATATATAATTGTAAGCCTGGCAATGCTGTTTGCCACAGCGCGCTGAGCGCCTTTAGCGCTCACTGCAAGTCTCTATCCCTGTCTACTTCCTCCCTTGTGTCTCATTTCCCTCCTCCCCTCCCTCCCTTGTGTCTCATTTCCCCCCTCCTCTCCTTTCCTTGTTTCTCATCCCCCCTCCCTTGTGTCTCATTTCCCTACTCCTCTCTCTCCCTTGTTTCTCCTTTCCCCCTCCTCTCCCTCCCTTGTGTCTCCTTTCTCCCCTCCTCTCTCTCCCTTGTGTCTCATTTCCCTTCCTCCTCTCTCTCCCTTGTGTCTCCTTTCTACCCTTCCCTTCCTCCTTTTAGTCTTCTTTCTCCCCTCCTCTCCCTCCCATGAGTCTCCTTTGCCCCGCTCCTCTCCCTCCCTTGTGTACCTGTTCCTTACCCCCTTTTCTCCCTCCCTAGTGTCTCATTTTCCTCCTCCTCTCCCTCCCTTGTGTCTTCTCCACCCCTCCTTCCCTCCCTTGTGTTTCCTTTTCCCCCTCCTTCCCTCCCTTGTGTTTCCTTTTCCTCCTCCTTTCCCTCCCTTGTGTCTCCTTTACCTCCACCTCTATTTCCCTTCTGTCTCCTTTTTCCCTCGTCACGGGTGGCCTTGTCATACAGCCAGTCTCCCTGCCCAGGCCTGCTACATCCACTCTCCCCCTGTCTCTGACAGCAGGCCCCATCCTAGTTCCCACACGGCGGGCTGGAGGAGAGAGAGAGTGGCCAGGAGACAGAGAGTCCTGAGAGAGTGCTGAGGAGAGACAGCCTGCAGGGTCTGGTGGTGAGAGCCCTCTGAGCCTGGCGCTGGAGCCGCCAAGGGAGAGGCCCGAGGCTTGCAATGTGCTGTGGCAAGGAGAGCCAGGGAGGAGAGTCTGGAGTAGTCCCAGGGGAAGGAAGGCCCTAGGGACCTCGTGACCTGCGTGACTAACATTTCTGCGATCCACAACTATTATAGTTGATATATATATATAAAAAATATATACCGTATTGGTCCGAATATAAGCCGCACCTTTTTTCTGATTTTTGCGTTTGCGAGTTATAGGTGCGCCTTATATCTTATATTCGCGACCGTGAAAAAATGACAGCCGATTTGCGAGATTGTGAGTTACGCGTGTGTGGCTTATATTCGGGATCGCAAAATCACTGCCGATTTGCGTGCTTGAGACTACATTGTAGCAATTGAATAGCTATTTCCGGTTTTAGTGATTCTTGCATCCTGTAAGGCGTGTAACCTGCAAAAGAAGTTACAGTACATGTTAGAAAGCATGTTTCTTGCAATGGCTGATCACTTGGAGAGAAAAGCATCAACAAGCCTAGGAATGAGGCGTAGTTATGATGCAAGTTTCAAAATTGGAGTTATTAATTATGAAAAACAACAAGCAACAGAGAGGCTGGAAAAAAATATGGATTGGATGAATCTAATGTGCGACGTTGGGTTGCCTCAGAGGAGAAATTGAAAAATTCAGTTTCCACCAGAAATTCTTTCAGGGGACCAAAACATGGCAAATATCCAGAACTGGAAGCTGGGGTTTATTCCTACATTCGAGATATGAGAAAAGATGGGATGCCAATTTCACGTGAAGTAATCCAGCTGAAAGCCTTAGATATTGCAAAGACCTTAAAAATAAATAAGAGGGAATTTCGTGCAAGCATTGGTTGGTGTCGTCGTTTTATGCGGAGAAAGGGTCTCACTCTTTGACAAAGCACTTCATTGACACAGAAACTGCCGGCAGATTTTGAGGAGAAACAGACTATTTTCCAGCGGTATGTCATCCAATTGCGGCAGCATCACTCATACCCATTAGACCAGATGGGCAATGCTGACGAGACCCCCGTATTTTTTGACATGCCAAGCAATACGACAGTAGACCAGAAAGGGGCAAAAAGTGTAATTTTAAGAACACCCGGCAATGAAAAACTCAGAGTAACGGTGATGTTAGCTGTTACTGCTGACGGAGGAAAGTTACCCCCCTATGTTATTCTGAAGCGAAAAACTTTGCCCAAAGAAAGCATTCCTGATGTCTTAGTGATTTGTTGCCAGAAAAAAGGCTGGATGACAACGGAACTGATGGTTGACTTGTTGTCTGTAGTTTGGAATTGCAGACCTGGAGCCCTGCTCACTAAGAGAGCCATGCTAGTCTTGGATGCTTTTAAGGGTCATCTCACTCCTGAAGTGAAGAATAAAGTTGCTGCACAGAAGACAGTCCTCGTTGTTATACCTGGTGGCATGACTTCAAAGCTACAAGTGCTTGATGTCATTGTGAACAAGCCGTTCAAAGACAACCTTCGCAAGCAGTATTCACATTGGCTTCGGGAAGAGGATCATGCTCTTACACCATCTGGCAAGATTAAGAAGTCGTCCGTGACACTCCTGTGCTAATGGATTATAACTTCATGGTCAAGTATTTCATTTAACTCCATCATCAGGGGGTTCAAAATATGCTGTGTGTCCAATGCATTGGATGGTAGCAAGGACAACTTGCTATGGGAGAAAAAAGAAAACAGTGACAGTGATGAAGTGAATACTGGTGAAGTCAGTAGTGACACCAGTGATGACTGTGAATAGTAAAAAGTTTCCTTACCTTACTTGTTACCTTATGTTTCACGTTACCTTAACTTTCTGTTGATGTTACCGTAATATTGACAACCTGCCTAAAGAGTTACAGTATAATGTTTTCCAAATACTGGATACCCTATATGGTACAGTATATGTTAAAATAAAATCACTATTTTATTCCCTAAATCTAATTGCCTTTTGTCTTTTTCTCTCCAATTTTAAGGGTGCGGCTTATATGCGGGTGCGGCTTATATTCGGACCAATACGGTATATATATAAAGTGGCTGCGCTCATCGCCAGGACCAAAACTCAGAGAGGCAAAAATTCTCACAATGAGCGTCGAAGGCGCTCATCACGAGGCCCGCAAATGAGACGCGGGGGACAGGCTACAAACGGCTTCCGAGTTATGGCCTTTAAAAAATTACGGTTTTAACAGCCACTCCCACCATCAAAAGTATACATCTATACTGAGGAAAGGTAGTTTTTTTTTTTTTTTTTGTAACGTTCATTCATACCACATCTGCACAATTATTCTTTAGTTTAACCTTTAGAAGTAGCTGGGGAAACTTAGATATTATATTATATTTAGGGAGGAGAAAAAAACTCGGGATATGGAAAATAATTATATTTAATTTTGCTGTAACCTGTCCCAAATAACCCATTTACTTTTAGTTTGTGATGTTAGTCCGCTTGAAATAAAGTGTCTTTCCAATTCCCTACAGCGATCTACCTTGCATAGTATATCCATCCATACTGGGGGCGTTTTTTGTTTCCATTTTGAAGCGATACACTGTTTGACAATCGTGAAAAGCTAAATCATAAAAGCTATTTCAGCTTTGGTGAATTTGTCTAAAAAGATATGCAGTATTCCGCTGTAGGCAGCTGGTGTAACGACCTTCCAAGTGCCTCCGAGACATATTCAAAACACTTTAACCAAAGTGGTTTAAAGCCAGGACAGTCCCACCATATGTGGAAATGATTGCTGCTATGTCCGCATCCTCTCCAACATAATTTGTCCTCAGTCTTATGAGTAATCTGATATAATTTCACAGGTACCACGTACCATTTATTGATTGTTTTAAAGTAAGTTTCCTTTTGGGCAGCGTTATTAATGATTTTATTGGTGTTGTTTAAAGCTATTGTTGTTTAAAGTTGAAATAATCTCTAAATTACAGATAAATGGATAAGGCATAAAGAACACAAACAGCGATGCAGAGAGTGGAGGCAGCCTCTGACATCATCAGGTAAATGCATATAGGGGAATCACAACAACATACTGTATTAGCTCCGTGATGTCATTATGGAGGAGTGGAAAAGAGGACTCCAGTGGCAACCTGTGAAGCTCTGGTGACCTCCATGCCCATGAGGGTTAAGGCAGTGCTGGAAAATAATGGTGGCCACACAACATATTGACACTTTGGGCCCAATTTCGACATTTCCACTTAGTTGTGTACTATCCTTTGTTGCCAGCGGTTTAGACATTAATGTCTGTGTGTTATTTTGAGGGGACAGCACATTTACACTGTTATACAGGCTGTACACTTACTACTTTACATTGTAGCAGAGGGGCATGTCTTCAGTGTTGTCACATGAAAAGATATAATACAGTATTTACATGTGAGGGGTGTACTCACTTTTGTGAGATACTGTAGATGTATATATATACATCCCACTCCACGCTGATGATAGCCAGTAAGCTTGAAACAGCTCTACATGGATAGGATTCCAAGCTTGTGTATAATCCAACCTTGGTTTTGCATAAAAGCTGTGTAATGCAGCGGGCATAAGCTTAAAGGAAGCTCAGCTTCCCAGAATGCTGTTTTTCTCGGAATACTGAGCTGGAAGCAGGTTTTTAACTTGTTTTAGACATTGAAATGTGAACAAAGATGTACTATTTATTTACTGTACGGTGGAGGGCTTCTATCGCTCTTTTGCCCACCATAAATTAAATATATATATATACTAGCGACTTGCCCCTCAAAAATTACGGGCAATAAAATTTGAAGCCATGGCAATGCTGTTTGACACACAATGTAAAGCTTTTTGTACTCTGAGGACATTCGGCGCTCATTGCGAGCCTCTCCTCTCGTCTACTTTTGCTCCTCTGAGCACCTTCGTCACTCATCAGAAAGAGAGATATATATTTATCTATATTTAGTTAACTAATAATGAGTTAATTAGTTATTGAATACATTAATATACTTTACCTATTTGTAATTAATATATCCAGCAATCAATAGCCTGAAGAGCTAACAATCTGTTTGTATTTTCTGGCAGCATACAATGTTTTAGTGTTGGTGCCCTGATGATAAAGTGTAATGAATGTCCCAACTGTGCATTAGAAATAGGCTGCATGCGCGAGTGAAATCCGTTGGTTTAGTTGTGTAAAGCGCCATTGTAGATTAGTAATGTTATTAATGTGTTACGCGGCTCGCAAGCATTTTCCGGCATTTGTTATAGTGTATTTTGTAGTTCCTATGTTCCTGTGTGACAGTGCTATGCGTTAGGCAATTAGTTGCGCGGTCCGGGGTAGTGTAGCCTCGTTTTAATTATTTTTTGCGGTCGTTTTTTTTCTCTCTCTTAGGCTATTTTCCACCTCACTCACAGACGTCCTGACTGTTCCCCCGTGCTGTGTGTGATGTTTTTGTTGTACTTTTTTTTATTTTCTTTGTGTTTTTTGTATTTGCGTGGTTCGGCCGTTAACCTCGTATTTTTGCTATCTCGTATTTTGTTTTTTCAAAGTCCTGCGTCTCGTAATTTTTTTTCTAAGTCCTGCGTTTGTCAAGTGCTTGGAGGCTAAAGCAATCCCTCGTTTACTAAGTGTTTGGTGGCTAAGTCCCGCGTGTTTCATTGCCTTAACTGCTTGCTTGCAGCGCTCATCGCCTAACTTGTACGCACCCCGCAATGCATGACAATGTCTCGCAGTTTGACAATTATAATATGAGATTATATATATATATATATATATATATATATATATATATATATATATATATATATATAGTAGTACAAATAAGGAATAGTACATTAGTGATTCTATTTGAATGTCTAAAAATAAGTTGATACAAACTTACTTCCTGCTCAAATTTCTCAGAAATACAGTATATGCACTGCATTCTGGGAAAACTAGGCGGGACATGCAAATGATGCCACATAATGCACCATCACTCTGTCAATCCAAACCATTTTAAACATGGCTCCTTTTAAGAATATGCTTACTGTATTTCACAGTTTTAGGCATAGCAACGGATGGATTTTTTTAAAAATGGTTTGGATTGACAGAGTGATGGTGCATTATGTGGCCTCATTTGCATGTCCCGCCCAGTTTTCGCAGACTGCAGTGCATATACTGTATTTCTGAGAGATTTGAGAAGGAAATAAGTTTTTATCAATTTATTTTTAGACATTCAAATAGAATCACTAATGTACTATTCCTTATTTGTTCTACTGTACTTTGTACGGTGGAGGGCTTCTATCACTCTTAGCCCATCGTATGTGAAACAATTGCTGTATATATATATATATATATATATATATATATATATATACAGTATATATTTATATATATATACAGTGGATATAAAAAGTCTACACACCCCTGTTAAAATGTCAGGTTTCTGTGCTGTAAAAAAATTAGACAAAGATAAATTATTTCAGAACTTTTTCCACCTTTAATGTGACCTATAAACTGTACAACTCAATTGAAAAACAAACTGAAATCTTTTAGGTAGAGGGAAGAAAAAATATAAAAATAAAATAATATGGTTGCATAAGTTTGTTGAACTTTGTTGAAGCACCTTTTTATTTTTTTTACAGCACTCTGTCTTTTTGTGTATGAGTCTATCAGCATGGCACATTTTGACTTGGCAAGATTTTCCCACTCTTCTTTGCAAAAACACTCCAAACCTGTCAGATTGCAAGGGCATCTCCTGTGCACAGCCCTCTTCAGATCACCCCACAGATTTTCAATCAGATTCAGGTCTGGGCTCTGGCTGGGCCATTCCAAAATTTGAATCTTCTTCTGGTGAAGCCATTCCTTTGTTGATTTGGGTCGTTGTCATGCTGAAAGATGAAGTTCCTCTTCATGTTCAGCTTTCTAGCAGAAACCTGAAGGTTTTGTGCCAATATTGACTGGTATTTGGAACTGTTCATAATTCCCTCTATCTTAACTAAGCCCCAGTTCCAGCTGAATAAAAACAGCCCCAAAGCATGATGCTGCCACCACCATGCTTCACTGTGGGTATGGTGTTCTTTTGGTGATGTGCAGTGTTATTTTTGCGCCAAACATATCTTTTGGAATTATGGCCAAAAAGTTCAACCTTGGTTTCATCAGACCATAAAACCCCTTTCCAACCTGCTTTTGGGTGACTTCAGATGTGTTTTAGCAAAATGTAGCCTGGCTTGGATGTTTTCCTTCAGAAAAGGCTTTCGTCTTGCCACTCTACCCCATAGCCCAGACATATGAAGAATACAGGAGATCGTTGTCACGTACAACACAGCTAGTACTTGCCAGATATTCCTGCAGCTACTTTATTGTTGCTGTAGGCCTCTTGGTAGCCTCCCAGACCAGTTTTCTTCTCGTCTTTTCATCGATTTTGGAGGGAGCTCCAGTTCTTGGCAATGTCACTGTTGTGCCATATTTTCTCCACTTGATGATGACTGTCTTAACTGTGTTCCATGGTATATCTAATGCCTTGGAAATTCTTTTGTACCCTTCTCTTGACTGATATCTTTTAACAATGAGATCCCTCTGATGGTTTGGAAGCTCTCTGTGGACCATGGCTTTTGCTGTGGGATGCGACTAAGAAAATTTCAGGAAAGACCAACTAGAGCAGCTGAAATTTATTTTGGGTTAATCAGAGGCACTTTAAATGAAGGCAGGTGTATTTAACACGATTTGGAATGTGATTGCTTAATTCTGAACACAGCTACATCCCCAGTTATAGGAGGGTGTGCAGACTTATGCAACCACATTATTTTTATTTTTCTTCCCTCCACCTAACAGATTTCAGGTTGTTTTTCAATTGAGTTGTACAGTTTATAGGTCACATTAAAGGTGGAAAAAGTTCTGAAATGATTTATCTTTGTCTCATTTTTTTTACAGCACAGAAACCTGACATTTTAACAGGGGTGTGTAGACTTTTTATATCCACTTTATATATATATATATATATATATATATATATATATATATACACACACACATATTAGATGTTCATAAAGGTAAATAAATAAAGAAGCAAATCTGATTTTTACCCCTTAACACTCCACTATGAATGTAAGAGTTTTCCTTAACCCATGGTGCTAGTGAACACTGAAGGTCTCATTCAATTCGGGGGCCACAAGTGACGTAATCTAGGCTGTATGTCTGCAGGCCTGCTGCGGGCCCGCAGAGCGCTACAGTTACAGTTCTATTCAATTCGACTACTTCAAGTTACAGGCTGCAGCCTCAAGCTGTAGAGGGGCCAGAAGAGCCGCAATCGTCTGTAAATAACCAATTGCGGAATAACATACTGCGACACAGGCCTCTCAGGCAATAAACTCCTTGTCGGGCTGCTAAGGATAGGACTGGTCCCCAGCCATGCCTCCTCTACCCCAGATGCATCACCTGCACACCAGCAGGGAGACGGCGGACGGCCACAGAGGATGTGGGCCCTGTAGCTAGGCAGAGGAGGACATAGGGGCTGCGCGTATGTTTGTGCCTTCTTAACAGCACTCCTCATGACAATCTATTGGTCACAATGTTAACGTAATCTAGCCTGGCTACAGAATATAAGACCATGGCCTATGTGATGGTGATATTTTGTATGCAGATGGCTACCTCCCATCACATGGTCTATGATCCTCTTCTTTGTGGACACGTATGGTTCTGTTGAACATGTCACCAATTAATGGTCACTGAGGAATGCTATTGAGAAGAGATGCTGCAGTACCTATATTTTTTAGGCTTTATTTTGTTTTTTTTTGTTTTTGTTTTAGGTATAATTCAGGTCCATAAAGGCATCTTCTGCATCTGCAAGCATTGTGGAGGAAATGTATGAGGTGTAAGATTTTCACAGTGCCTTTAAATAGACATTCCTTCAATGACAGCCCTCATGTAGCTCCCACAATCTTAAAGCTATCATATATCCAGATATCTCAGACATGATTGTTGTTAGCTTCAATACACTAATACCGCTATGGCGGTGGACTTGCAAGGTCTCACAATGGCATGTTAAAGACAGCCAGCATCAATATATGCACTAGAGAAGCATGTGATCCTGACCTCAATATCCTTGGGTCTGATGTAAGTAACAGTGAATCTGACTGCTGACCTTTGTGTCCTATCTGTATTAATGTTTTTTTTCCCATATTGCTGATTATCCAGAGACCTAGCTAATAGTTAGTAATGCCTGCAGATGGGAATCAGGAGAGTTGGTAAAGTATGTAGCACTGTATTGTACATGCATTGTGATTTTTTTTTTTTCTTCCTCCGCTTTTATTTAGTTGACCACTTTTATTTTTTTTGTCACCACACTGTATGTGTGAAGCAGGATTGGATTACAAAGTCCAGAAGTTGACTAATCTGTGTCATTGAGCAGATATAGACAAGTTTGTAAGTGCTATGCACATTAATGGTTTCTTCTATTAAATGGAGTGATTTCTGATGATCCTTTTTTTCATCAGATCCAGTTGCAGTGGTGTAGTGACCACATGTGACCCTGGTAGGTGCTATGCATCATGCTTATTCTAGACTATCACATTACACCCTGTAGTTATCCCCTCCCCCCCCCCCCCCAAGCCCCTTGCTCTCTTGGGTTTCGCCCACACCAATGATATTAATGCTCAGTCTTTTCCATACCTTACTGTGGGTTGTGTATAAAATAAAACTTTGTTATACCGTTCTAACTGTGTCAGTGTGTTTTTCAATGGTTGGGGTTATGGGACATCCACATACATCACATTAGTGTCACATTCCTATATTTGTAAACTAATGAGCCCTAGTTAACATGCAATAGATCAATATATATTAAAATAATCAATAAGAATAGCATTAGATATCATATAATACTCATATAAAATATAATAATAATAAAGGGTTAATACACAGGCCAAGCCCAGTTAGTGATAGTGTGGAGTATCAACATTCCCCTAAGGAACTGGTAGGAATATATACTGGAGTGGGTTGCCAGTTCCTTCTCTAGTGGACTGTGATTTATCTGACCTCTCTGCTATGACGTTCCAACCTACACTGGCCCTACATGGTATAGCTCACAGCTTCATTGCAGTACACAAGCCCCTTCACCACCACCATCACTTAGCAATGCTGAAGGGGACATGGGGAACATACACCACACTAATCTACTCTAGCCTATCAGGAGAGGCCACAAAAACACATGGAGGATTTGCAGAGGCATGTGGAGATACAGCCAGTTCACCTCCATTAGGGATAATCTCCGCTACACCAATCCTGGTAAGTCTCATGCCATTGCCGGTGGCCATGTGCCAGGATGTATAGCCATTTCCATTTTGTGACCTCCCATTATGTTCTGCTATTCATCAATTTACATTAGTGTGGATTGCTAAGTGGTGGTGGTGAAGGGGCTTGTGTAGCTAAATGAAGCTGTGAGCTATACCATTTATGGCCAGTGTTGATGGGCAGGTGATAGCAGAGAGGTCAGACAAATCCCAGTCTACTAGAGAAGGAACTGGCAATCCACTCCAGTATCTTTGGCTTGCAAACCTTGTAGAACAGCACAGGCAGAGACCTGGCTAAATGTGCTGCAGTCCATAGGGTCACAGAGAGTCAGACACGACTGAAGGACTGAAAAACACATAATAAAATGTTAACCGGTACTTGATATATGCCATGTGGCGGGGAAATATGGCCACTATTTGTATTCCCAAATGTGGATGTGATAAGTGAGATGTATATCAGATGACGTTTGTATGTATACTTATATGTATGTATATTTTATATGTATGTATATGTATGTATATTTTGATGTATATGTTTTGCAATTTAATGAGGTAGTTTGTCTTGACTTGCTATCAGCATCTTGCAGCATGACTTTTCATATTTGCATATGCATGACCATTCCAGCATATGACAATACAAACATTTTTATTATTTACATAATTGATAATTGTGGATTGTTGTGCAAATAATTCTAATGCCTTCAATTGCTTTTGCAATATTTTAAAGACCCTCTGTGTGTTTTACAGATTAGTCTGTAAGCCTTTGCGAGTCCTCTTTTTGGAACCCGTAACTTGTGGTCAGACTTTTGGCAATTGCGGCCTTGGCAGTGAGGGGGAATTATAGCAATTGAATAGCGATTTGTGATTTTTGCGATCATAATGCTTGCGGGCGTGAAAGATCAAAGGCTTGGATGGGCTTTAACTTGCAATTTTAACAATCACAATGAATCAGAGGCCGGTTGACGTAACCCGATTGGAGCCCGCAAAAAGATGCCAATTGAATAGGAAATTAACTTACGGGCTCTATTACGGATGCCAGCATCTCCCGAGGGCTCAATTGAATGAGGCTCTTCCTCTGTAATTGCCCCAGTGCTTTATACATGCAGTATGTCTACCCCTGCAAATTTCAGCATATTTATGTTCTTTTTAATGCATACTAGAAAATGTGGGTAATCCTTTTTCTTGGAATTTAAAACTATATGTAATACCAAATACTTAATATGCAGATTAATTGTTAATTGATTCAGAGGAAGTCAAACAGAAAAAATCCCTTTGAAACATTTCCAATTGTCAAAGGGAAAAATAAATAAAGTTCCATCCTGACTGAAGACACTGGCAATCATATTCCTCCCTGGATCAATACTCCTTCTCTGGTTATCCAGGATAACCAAGAAAGACTTTTTTCTTAAAAAATATATCCAACCCCTTTATTTTTTAAAAATTCTTTTTATTAATGGGATCAAAAGTTATAACATAATAAGATGTACAGAACAAGAACCGCATATATTTTATTCAAATTACATCAGAAAAGGCTTGTGTCTACTTTTCCCAGTTTTTGGGGGTTTTGTTGCATAAAATACAATTAAATATGTCATATTATGCCAGTACAAATTAAAAGAAAAAAAAGGTATAAAAGAGAATGAAAGGAAAAGAAGGTGGGGGAAGATGGGATGGGGGAAGCTTAGTATAATATCGTCCCTGAGGTCTGTATATGTATTACTTTTTTTTTTTTTTGTAGTTCCCAGACGTCCCAACAGGAAGCCCACTTTTTATAGTTGTCATCTAGTTTGACCAAGCTCATTGACCAAGCTCATTATTTGAGTTTTTCCAGTACTTCCCCAAAGTTTTAGCAATAGTGTTCCTGACTGCTAAAAAGATTTATCCAACCCCTTTTGTAATGTTATCTGTTGAATTCGCTGTCACAACCTCCTTTGGTAGAGAATTCCACAGTTTAACAACCCTTACTGTGAAGAACCCTTTTCTTTAAGGTGGAATATTTTTCCTTCTAACCTCAATGGATGTCCTCTTGTCAGCTGAAAACCTCTTGTCATAAAACGTTAACTTGACAAAGCTTTATGTTCACCATGGATGTACAGTGGGGGAAAAAGTACTTGATCCCCTGCTGGGAAAAAAAACAAGAAAAAAGTTTATACATTTGATTTGCAGGTCAACGAGGGAAATAAGTATTTGACCCCTTTGTCTTAGTACTTAGTGGCAAAAACCTTGTTGGCAATCACAGAGTTCAGACCTTTCTTGTAGTTGGTCACCAGGTTTGCACCAGGGATTTTGTCCCACTCCTCTCTGTAGATCCTCTCCAAGTCATTAAGGTTTCGAGGCTGATGTTTGGCAACTCGAACCTTCAGCACCCTCCAAAGATTTTCTGTGGGATTAAGGTCTGGAGACTGGCTAGGCCACTCCAGGACCTTAATGTGCTTCTTCTTGAGCAACTCCTTTGTTGTCTTGGCAGTGGGTTTTGGGTCATTGTCATTCTGGAATACCCATCCACGACCCATTTTCAATGCTCTGGCTGAGTGAAGGAGTTTCTCACCAAAGTTTTGACGGTACATGGCCATCGTCCCTTTGATGCGGTGCAGTTGTCCTGTCCCCTTAGCAGAAAAACACCCCCAAAGCATAATGTTTCCACCTCCATGTTTGACAGTGGGGATGGTGTTCTTGGGGTTATAGGCAGCATTCCTTCTTCTCCAAACACGGTGTGCCTCAGTTGATGTCAAAGAGCTTGATTTTGGTCTCATCTGACCACAACGCTTTCACCTAGTTCTCCACTGAATCATTCAGATGTTCATTGGCAAACTTCAGACGGGCCTGTAAAAGGTGCTTTCTTGAGCAGGGGGGCCTTGCAGGTGCTGCAGGATTTCAATACTTCACGGCGTAGTGTGTTACCAATTGTTTTCTTGGTGACTATGGTCCCAGCTGCCTTGAGATCATTAACAAGATCCTCCCGTGTAGTTCTGGGCTGATTCCTCACCATTCTCATGATCATTGAAACTCCATGAGGTGAGATCTTGCATGGAGCATCAGACCGAGGGAGACTGGCAGTTATTTTGTGTTTCTTCCATTTGCGAATAATCATACCAACTGTTGTCACCTTCTCACCAAGCTGCTTGGCGATGGTCTTGTAGCCCATTCCAGCCTTGTGTAGGTCTACAATCTTGTCCCTGACATCCTTGGACAGCTCTGTGGTCTTGGCCATGGTGGAGAGTTTGGAATCTGATTGATTGATTGCTTTTGTGGACAGGTGTCTTTTATACAGGTAACAAGCACACCCTTTAAGAGAGTGCTCCTAATCTCAGCTCGTTACATGTATAAAAGACACTTATTTCTCTCACTGACCTGCAAATCAATTTATAACTTTTTTGACACACGTTTTTCTTGTTTTTTGTTTTGTTATTCTGTCTCTAGCTGTTAAAATAGACAAACTGTTAAAATTATAGACTGATCTTTTCTTTGTCAGTGGACAAATGTTCAAAATCAGCAGGGGAGCAAATACTCCCCCCCCCCCCCCCCCACTGTAAATGTAGAAGAATAATAAATGCAAAACCTTGAGTCGTCAGTTAAAACCTGCATTCTATTAAAGGGATATTTAAATTTGCTGGATTATGAATACATCTGATTAGTAGAGAGAATTAGTAGTGTATGCAAACAATTTTTTGCATGAAAAAATCCCCAAAACAAACATTTAAACATTAAAGTCAGCAAATTGCCTTTCTGACATTTGCAAATTAGGGTTAACACCCTCCAAACCCAGGCTAAATTATCATCAAATTTAAAATGATTTGTTTTGGCCAATCAGGTTAGCTGAAACTTTTAAATTAACTCTGGGGTTCCTGTTTGTGCTGTAAAGCAGCCTGGGATATGTAGTGTATCACTGATACGTGCTATGTATTGCTGCTGACACAGACAGGAATCTGCAAAGAGATTGGCTGAGCAAGCAACAGCAGGTAAATAGTGGGTTAATATTGCTCCTCTAATGCTGCATTCTGATGGGGGGGAGGGGGAATCAGATGCCGGTGTAGACACCCCTGGAGGTGTCAATTTAGTCACTAGAGGGATTTTTAGGTGTTAATAAAAATAAAATGTTTTATGACATGTGCTGCATACATAAAGGCTGCTTTTTGCCTAAGGATTGCAGAAATGTATTAATCCATGATATTTTCATATCCCTTTAATCACTTGTTAATGCACACCCACCCTAAACATGACCTTAACAGTCTCATACACAAGACATAAACTTTGTGAAACTTAACACAATAATTCATGCTGCTGATAATTAAATCCCATGTGGAAAGATTCACAAATGGCACGCATCCAAATACTAATGAAAACCAAAAGCAATTTTACTAAAGTCTTATTAATTCTTTGCAGTTCTCCAGAAATGGTTAATGGAAATTTGCAATCTGCTTTTCTGTTGTTCTATGGTTTTAATTCGCTTTTAAAATTGTAAAGTACGTCAAATATTCTCCATCCTAAATCTTTATGGAGTTTTGACTGCTATGAGATGTCAGGACCCTCACAAACCAAGATTAATTCAGACATTTTCAAAATCTAGATTAAAAACTTGAAACCTTGTCCCTGGAAGGGCATTAAAGCATGCACAAATATTATATACAGTATTCTATATTAATACAGTAGGATTAGTTACAATTCTGTTTGGCCTCTGTAGATGTCCAGTGGCTGGGAGAGGATCTGCCTAGGAGGCTTGACTAAGATTGCCTGCACTAACACTTTTAGGGAAATTTACTAAGATCTTCTCAACTAAGATGAGGGGACAAGTGTTGTGATCACAGTTTTCTCTCCCAATCCCTAATATAGTTTGTAAAGAGTGTGTAACGCTCCATACACGGAGCATGCACACTCTTGAAATTATATAGAACTAGCGACTTGCCCGTCAAAAATTACGGCAATCAAATTTGAATGCTGGCAATGCTGCTTGCCACCCGATGTGAGCACCTTCGGCGCTCATCGCGAGCCTCTCCCCCTGTCTACTTCCTCCCTTGTGTCTCATATCCCCGCTCCTCTCCCTCCTTTGTGTCTCATTTCCCCCTCCTCTCCTTTCCTTGTGTTTCCTTTTCCCCCTCCTCTCCCTCACTTGTGTCTCCTTCCCCCCTCCTCTCCCTCACTTGTCTTCTTTCCTCCCTCCTCTCCCTCACTTGTGTCTCATTTCCCCCTCCTCTCCCTCCCTTGTGTCTGTTCCCCCCTCTCCCTACCCTGTCTTTTTCTCCCTCTACTCCCTCTGTGTCTCTTTGCGCTGCTCTTCCTCCCCTGTGTCTCTTCCCCCACCTCTCCATCACAAGTGTCTCTTTCCCTCCCTCACCCTCGTGTCTCTTTCCCTCTCCCTACCTTTCCCCTTATCATCCGCCTCCCTCAACTTCCCCGCCCTCCACATCTCAAGGTAATGGAACTTCATAAAGATGAAAAAGGATATAAAAAGATATCCAAAGCCTTGAAACTGTCAATCAGTACTGTTAAATCACCTATTCAGAAGTGGAAAATTCAGGGATCTCTTGATACCAAGCCAAGGTCAGGTAGATCAAGAAAGATTTCAGCCACAACTGCCAGAAGAATTGCTCGGAATAGAAGGAAAAACTCACAGGTAACCTCAGGAGAAATGCAGGCTGTCATGAATCAGCCAGGGGCCATCTTGGATTTGGAACTGTTACCTGCCACATGTTATTGAACAGAAGGTTTTGGGCTCCCAGAGCCACTGTTATAATGTAATATATTCAGGGCAGAGTCCCACTGTTATTGTTATGCATTCAGAGGAGAGGCAGTTTACCACGTCACCACTAATAAAGTCGTCATAACGCATTAAGTGGACTGACGTGGGAAGTACTGCCTCAACTCATAACATGTGGGTTATAACATGTTGTAGTGGTAATATCTGTAAATATATTGTATTTGAATGTTGGAGCCATGTTGTGTCCATATTGACTGCATATGTAACCTGAGTTGATCACCCATCTGCCTTCCAGCTATCACCTAATGTAAACACTTGAAGTCATAGTAAGGCCAGAACAAAGGGGTCTATACAGACATTGAGGCACCATAACCCCAGGGGGTCTACAGGGATTCTCACTCAGATAATCAGGGCAAATTCCAGAGGACAGGTAGATGTTTCTCCCTTGAGAGCCACACACCAACTGAATTAGGTAGCCACACCTAGTGGGCGGGCCTGGGAGGAGTCTCATGGTTCCCTGCCTGATTGGCCAGCGGCAGTTAGGGGCTGACTAAAGATAGCCCTCCTGGTGATTTTGTATGCCTGTTTAAAAGATGATGTTTTCCAAATAAAGTTGTTCATAATTTTCATCAAGACTTTGTGTGCAGATGTATTATTTACCCGGGGACATATGCTTGCAGTAAGATTCGTCAGACTTACTGTCAATATTGCTCAGTCTAAACCAAGGGCTGAGACATGATATTCCTGTACTCTAAACGGCTCCAAGGTCCAGAGTAACCCAAATCAAGTCAGCAGACCCCAGCCAGAGAGTGGGTCGTGACACAGGCTGCTCTGGAAAAAGACGGTGTGGTTGTTTCAAGGAGCACAGTACGACGAAACTTGAACAAAAATTAGCTACATGGTCGAGATGCCAGAAAGAAGCCTTAACTGCGCCAATGCCACAAAAAAGCCAGGTTACAATATGCCTGACAACATATTGACATGCCTCACAGCTTCTGGCACAGTGCAATTTGGAGTGACAAGACTAAATAGAGCTTTATGGTCACAACCGTAAGTGCTACGTTTGGAGAGGGGTCAACAAGGTCTATAGTGAAAAGAATACAATCCCCACTGTGAAGTATGGTGGTGGCTCACTGATGTTGGGGGGGGGGGGGAGCTCTAAAGGCTCGGGCAATCTTGTGAAAATTGATGGCAAGATGAATGCAGCATGTTATCAGAAAATACTGGCAGACAATTTGCATTCTTCTGCACGAAGGTTGCGCATGGGACGCTTTTGGACTTTCCAGCATGACAATGACCCTAAGCACAAGGCCAGGTTGACCCTTCAGTTGTTACAGCGGAAAAACGTGAAGGTTGTGGAGTGGCCATCACAGTCTCCTGACAATATCATTGAGCCACTCTGGGGAGATGTTAAATGTGCGGTTCATGCAAGACAACCAAAGACTTTGCATGACTTAGAGGCATTTTGCCAAGATGAATGGGCAGCTATACCACCTGCAAGAATTAGGGGCCTCATAGACAACTATTATAAAAGAATGCACGCTGTCATTGATGCTAAAGAGGGCAATACACAGTATTAAGAACTATGGGTGGAGATAGGTTCAGCATCGCAGCCACCAGGAGCATCTATATGTCTCCAGGAGTGAACTGTATTTATTTATTTTATTTATTTTTAAAAAGTCAGCAATATTTATAGCAGTTAGATACAGAGGGGGTTTACATAATGTAACAATAAGAGGGTGTGGCAGACAATTACAGGAGATGACCCCACATGGGGTCTAGCAGTACCTTGTTAGCTGGCACCTGAGTTCAATAGGGCTACCTTCTAATACACATCCTGCTGTCTCTGTCTGAGTGGTCCAGTCCTTAGAGTACATGGCAGATGTGATTAACTTAGTTTGCTAACAATTGGCTAGAACAGATAACAGTACAATAGAGGAGTCTGAACACTGCAGACTCGGCACACCCCATCATGATCACTCAGTCACAGTTTAAACATAACACAGAATACAGTAATATTGCATGGAGAATTACATACAAGATAAGGTAGGGGCATGGTGGTACACTATGGCCCTATGTCTTAGTGCTATTTACCGCACCTTCCCATATTGCCCATGTGGCAATGTAATTCCCAAACCCACTTTCCAATGGGGCAGTCTGTCCTCTATAGTGGCTCAATGGACCACGACCCCTGGAAAGGGGCCCATGACATTACTCCCCCCTTCCAGACAGCAGTTCTGGGGCTATGATCATTAACGGATGATAATTTTGAACTACAGCCCATAGCCCCAGTCCCCATCCAAAGAAAGAATGTTGGCCCAAGTGGCCCCTGCATATGTCCTAGTACATGTCCTACTCCTGGAAGGGTTAGGAGGTTTGCCTGGTCTGGGGGTGGTTGCCCATCCTTCAGGTAAGTGTCCACAGTCTCTAACCCCAATTTCTGTAGGGTTTAGACACATAGTCCATTTGTACAGTCTTTTAATGGAGTATCTGGGCTATCAGCCATTCTCCCCCCTTTTCCTTCACAACATCTGGGATCCCAACCCGCTGTGTAAGGTCCTCTGGTAACGTAGGCCGCTTGCCGACATCCTTTAAACGCTGGGGCTGCCAGGACTGAAGCGATCCCCGACAGCCCTGCTGGCAACTCTGCAGGGTTTGGGAGTGGAGCCTCAACTTGCTTCTTTCTCACAGTATCGGGGCCAGGGCCCTCACCTGCACTCCCACACTTATCTGGATTGAACTGATCCATGCTGGGCAAGAGATTCAGGGGATGCCCGCCCCCTCCTGATAGACTCATGCCCCGATCTGGGATCACACTCTCCATGACTGTCAGCCTTGGCACCTGGACATCAGCGGTCTGTGGTTCAGGACAGGTAACAGTCCATGGGTAGTTGGGCATACTGTCAGAGCTTATACCCTCCTCTGCCAACTGTTCAGCCTTCAGCGCCTCACCCTTGGTTAGCAGCTGGAACTTTTCTGGTTGTTGGCCATCTCCCAGTGGCTGGTGCTGCTTAACAATGCTGCCCGGTCTTGCATCTACCAGGGTCTGGACTGTTCTCCCGGGCTCCCTATCCTGGTGAGTTCCCAGCAGTCCCTCTGATCTCGCCTGTTCTGTAGCGGTCAGAACTATAGGTATCTTCTGGTTTCCTTCCTCCACCTTATAGGGGTGTAGCCAACAGTCCATTTCCTATTGCAGTGTATCCTCTGCTAGCTTAGCTGGGGAAGCAAGTACTTGAGACAGGTCCCACCTGGGCCCACCTCCTCAAGCAGTTCCTCATACTTTTTTTCCAACTTCATTTCTTTATGGATCAATGGTTTGAGCAACATTTCTTCTTTTGTCCCTGGGTCTATTTCCACGTCCTTTTGGCTTTGTGCCAAGAGAATTTCCTTGCGCTATGCGGTTCCAAGACCATACTTTGGATCTCCCTGCAGCACATATGGGAGCCCTTCCACCAGTCCAAGCCTGTAGAAGTAGGGCCCTTGTGATGCAGGAGTTGGAAGCATTAGGTCCACATACTCATGTTCCAAGTCGAACTCCAAACACACCAGGTCCTCAAGCCGTTCTGCTAGATCCTCACCTGTCTGGAACCCAAGGGAAGCCATACGCTGATTTAGAATAGCTGTCAACCTATCCTTTTCTTCCTGATCACCTCTGCTCTGCAGGCCTCCATGTGGTCCCTGATCCCCTCTATCCAGTGCTGGCCTTCTTTGGACTTTGACCAGGATTTGAAGGTTTGACAAAATCTCTCATCGGTTTCTGCATCCCCGCCAAGCCGGCAGAAGTACTGAACTTCAAAACTGCATAGATCACCATATCCCATCCTTGCTGCTGGTTCTTGCTCCGAGATCCCCCCACTGTCACCAGTTGTGATGATCTGGGGGTAGGGGCTATTACTGCCCAAAGCCACCTGCTATAGACTACAGGTTAACTACCCACAAGGACCGTTTGGGTTCTTGGAAATCTCGGCACCAGCACCCTGATATCTGGCTTCTGTATCAGTCAGAGTCTCTATCACGAATCAGCACTTCCAGGAGTCTCAGTAACCTTCCTGTGGTAGTGATCAGGATAGGTTACTGGCAGGGTGGAGATAGGTTCAGTATCGCAGCCACCAGGAGCAAAATAAGAGACACGCAAATTGTATATGTCTCCAGAAGTGAACTGTTTTATTTTTGGAAAGTCAGCAATATGTAATGCAGTTAGATACAGAGAGGCTGTACACAATGTAGCAATGAGAGGGTGTGGCAGACAATTACAGGAGATGACCCCACATGGCGTCTAGCAGTACCTTAGACAGAGTACATGGCAGATGTGATTAACTTAATTTGCTAACAATGGGCTAGAACAGATAACAGTACAATAGAGGAGTCTGAACACTGTGGACTCAGCTTACTCTGTTTTAACCCCATCATGATCACTCAGTCACAGTTTAAACATAGCACAGAATACAGTAATATTACATGGGGAATTACATAAAGGATACGGCAGGGGCATATGCCATAAGACCGCATGAAGCATGGTGGAACACTATGACCCTATGTCCTAGTGCTATTCACCCCACCAACTACCTGCCCATATTGCCCATGTGGCAATGTAATTCCCCTACCTATATATATATATATATATATATATATATATATATATATATATATATATAAAAGAGAGAGAGAGAGAGAGAGACATTGCATTAGAGCATGTGTCCCTAGACCACAGATTTTCCTGATATGTTGTGCGTTACCCTGTATGATGCATAACAGAAATAATAAAGAATATATATATATATATATATATATATATATATATATATATATATATATATTTCATTATTCCACATATGTGTATATTGAAATGTTAAGTGTCAAATACTGATTAACTTTTTCTATTGCTTTTTGGTGCTATACGGTCACTTTAAACCATTTGCAAGTGGTGTTTAGTACCAGTAATTTTTCCTTCAGATGTTTGTAATTACGACACTGCCCTATTTTACGAGTGATCTATAAAGTCCTATTAGCATAGGGTTTTGGTGTAAAAGTCTAACGGAGTAACTCATAATTTTTCGGCATTGCAAAAATCAAGGGAAAAGTTTGCTGTAAGTTTTGGCAATGTTTCCAGGATGGATGAACAGAAAAGTTAGGGAGATTTACTTTGCTCTTAAACATCTGTGACATAGGGGAATAGAATAGGCCTCTATTATTATTATTATTATTGTTGTTGTTCAGTCATTTAATTGTTTCTGACTATCTGTGACCCTATGGATCGCAACACTCCAGACACAATTGTTAGGTCACTGTTTATGCTTATCCATAAGTTTGTCTTTGCAAAGATACTGGAGTGGGTTGCCACTACCTTCTCCAGTGGACCGTGATTTGTCTTAAATATCTGCTATGACCGTCACCTCCTGGGTGACCTTACATGTTATAGCTGACAGCTTCATTGAAATACAAAAGCCCCTTCACCACAACAATCCAGAAGGACACCATTTAATATTTAGAGAATATAGCAAAAGGTACCACTAACGATAATGAGGTGCACATTTTAGCACATAAGGCAGCCAGTCAGGCTCTTAGATCAGCCCACAGATAGAGACTTGTGCTGCATGATAAAATAGTGTTACTAGTGGCTTGAAGCAAGAAAGTGGCATTACACTATCCTATGATCAGGGCTGTATTTATATTTTTGGAACCCCTAGGAAGTGAACTCTAAGGTGCCCTGTTGGCTAGTGCCTACAACACCTAGTGGATGATTCAGCCCTGCCTATGATTGTCCGAGTAATCCATCCTTCTTTAGTTTGCCCTGCATTGGGCTTTCTTGTGTTGACAACATTTTGAGAGCAGAGTGACTTGTTATAATGTGATTAGAGCCTCTTCTTTATTATGGTACTTTTATGGTTAAGTAGCTATTTTTTAATTATTATTATTATTATTATTATTATTACTAGCGACTTGCCCGTCAAAAATGACGGCAATAAAAATTTGAAGCCTGGCAATGCTGTTTGCCACAGAATGCAAGGATATCGCCCCTCTGAGCACGTTTGGCGCTCATCGCGAGTCCAGCGCTGAGCACCTATGGCGCTCATCACAAGCCCTGCAATGAGCAGCTTTGCCGCTCCTTGCCGTTTTTTCCAAGCCGCACCTTTCCTGCTTTGCAATCATCCCCTTTGGCGCTCATTGCGAGCCTCTCCTGTGTACTTTATATGTCTGTGCAGTTTAGGGGCCTACTGCCTTGGGTTAAGTGTTACTGGCTTGTTTTGTGTTCCTGTTTTGCGTTAAATCTTAGTGCTTAGGGCTTGTATTTACGTCCTTCTTCCTTGTTTTCGTCGTGTTTACGTTTTTTCTGCAGCATTTTTTTTTCTCACTTTGTTGATCTTCAATCTTGAAAAATGGCAAATTATGCCTTAAATTGACTTGCAACCTCACTCACGGGCTCCCTGGCTCTCTCCCTGTGCTGTGTGTGAGTATGTAAGTGAATTTGAGGCATATTTGTGTGTTTTTGCCTGTTTTTCCAGTTTGGTGGTTCGGCCGGTAAAGTCGTATTTTTGCGAGGCACGCAGTCCATCTACGTGGTTTAGGTCCTAAGTCAAATGGCCCGTCATTTTTGCCAAGTCCAGCGTGTCTCGGGATGAGTGCCAGCTCATTGCAGCCTAAGTCCTGCGTGCCTCAACTGCTCGCTCGCAGTGCGATGAGCGCCTTTGCCGCTCATTGCAGCCTAAGTCCTGCGAGGCTTGCAGTTGCGGTGCTACGGGTTGCAAGCATGATGACAACTCGGAGATTGCCAACTATTATATGTGACTAGTGACTTGCCCGTCAAAAATGACTGCAATACAATTTGAAGCCATGGCAATGCTGTTTGCCACACAATGTAAGGCTTTTGCTCCTCTGAAGACCTTCGGAGCTCATTGCGAGCCTCTCCTCTCGTGTACTTTAAGTTTTCTGCTTTGCAACGATCACCTTCGGCGCTCATCGCAAATACAGATATATAAGTGCATTGTAAAATATACCATTTTTTAGTACAGTGAATTAATAAAATTAATATGAATTAATAAATGAATATACTTTACCTATTTATATTGAATATGCAGCAATCAATATCCTGAAGAGCTAACAATCTCTTTGGATTTTCCTGCATCTGAAAATGTACAGTTGGACTGTGGATCACCTGAGGAGAAAGTTTCAGCAATGTGCCAAGTGTGCAGTGTAAATAGGCTGCGTGCGCAAGGCCAAACCGTTTCTGTAGCAGGTAAAGCGCCAATTTAGAATTGTAATGTTATTATTTGCAAGTTGGTGTTGTAAAATGGCGGCTTTTTTCTATGTGTTACTTGGCTCGCGAGCATTTTCTGTCCGTTGTGGTGGTATATTTTGTATCTCCTACGTTCCTGGCTATGTTGTACGTGCCTTGTGGGGATTTGCGCGCCTCTGTCTCCTTTAGCCTCGTTTTCATTTTTTTTGTCCACCTCTTTTTTTTTTAAACTCTGCAAATTCGACTTAAATTCATGTGCAACCTCACTTCCAGGCATCCTGGCGTCCTCCTGTGCTGTGTATGAGTGTGTTTTTTATTTTTTTCGTGTTTTTCGATTTCCGCTGTTCGGCCGTAAAATCAGTATTTTTGGGAGGTCGTTTTTTTAGCCCTCGAGATTCCGAGGTCATTCCTGGCTAACCCGTACGTGCCTGGCGGTGATTTGCACACTTCGGTCTCCTTTAGCCTCGTTTTCCTTTTTTCCGGGTGCCATTTTTTTTCTCGCTTAGCTTATTTTAGAGTGCCGAAACTCAGCAAATTCGGCTTAAATTCACGTGCAACCTCACTCCCAGGCGTCCTGGGGTTCCCACCTTGCTGTGTGTGAGTGTTTGTTTTTTAATTTAATTTAATTTTTTCCTTATTTTTCGTGTTTTTCAATTTCTGCGGTTTGGCCGTTAAAGTCGTATTTTTGCGAGGTCTTTTTTTTTTAGCCTGAGAGATTCCATGGTCAGAATTTTTTTTTCTAAGTCCCATGTTCCTCAACTGCTTGCAGCCTAAGTAAGTCCCGCGTTTCTTAAGTGCTTGTAAGCCTCAATGGCTCGCAGCTTCTTTTATGCATACAAGCATTTTTATAAAATCTTTTATTTACAAGCCTCTGTTTTTGTCATATATGCTTTCACTTTGGACTGCTATTTACCCTTTAGCCTGAGGGGCAGGTTATTATACTGAAAGTTGCTCTGCTATTCAGTTTTGTTGTCAAGTGGCTATTCTCATTGCTTTAAATTAAATAATGATGTTAATTGAATTCCTTTAAAGTGCCTAACCCTAGTAGAAACAAATTTCAAACTGACTGCAACATTGAATATAATATATAAATACTAAAAAGTTATTTCTTTTAAACTTTCTAGAAATCAGTTTCTATAAATATGATACTTCAGTGTTTTTAAGTCCACTCCCTAAAATATTATATGGACATTCAGGGCCTCATTCAAATACGTTTTGGCCAGTTGAATAGGGCTCTATATATTTTTTTACCGAAGTTTTTAGTTAGTGAAGACCTTGCTTTTGGATAGAAGATCACTAACTAAAAACTTCTGTAAAAAATATGCTGTGTTCTTATATAGAGCCCTATTCAATTGGTCGAATCGCATTTGAATGAGGCCCACAGTTAGTGCCTCATACCTATATAAATTCCTGGGTCATTGGTAATATCTTTATGTGCCATTGAGCACTACCTTAATACTTATATATGTAACAGTATACACCAACAGACAGTAGCTGGGACTGCCATTTTTCATATAGTAGTTGATACTTAAGAGCCATAAAAATGGTCTCCCTTGAGATATTCTTCATGCAGTTTAATGAAACATAACACAATATATCTCTTACTGAATTGGCCCGTAGAATTACATGTTATCTCGTAGGAATCATATATCCTGTTTATTGCTGCCTGTTGAATCAGTCCCGGAATGGTTTGGTTACTTAGTGACCTTTGCAGTTGACCTTCTGTAGTCTCTATATATTTAGGTATCTTGTATAGTTGTCCTCATGTCTATGCGTAACTGAATGTAAATATAGCTCATTGCTTATAAAAACCAGACGCACACCTAATTCTGCGCCATTTGCACCATGGCCCAAACTCTGTCATTGCCATCTAGTGGAAGGAGCGCTGCATGATGTGAAATCATACAAAATAATTACAAAATGTAATTAGCAAAACTATAGCAGGTGTCCGTTAATTGGTCCCATGAAGTATGTTGATTATTTGTCAATAAAACTATTTTTCGAACTCTAGGAAGGAGGGAAACACTTATCCGATTCAGATGCAGATCTTGATAGCAGTCAGTTTATTGGGGTTTAAATGTCCATTGTAGTGATCAACCAATAGGGTTTATTTTTTCTGTTTAATAACTAATGAGGATTAAAATCAGTATTTGATGCTTGAAACTTACGTTTTAAACTTTAGTACCTAGTGTGCTTCTCTAGTTCTGGGGATGGGGGCAGATCTGCTAATGAGCAAACAGACTGGTTTGAAGGAAAATTTAGGACAGCCTCCTGGGCAGATCTACTCCCATCCTTAGGACACCTAATAGTGGTTCAGAAAAGCAGATCTGCTAGAGACTGCTATGCTAAAGTTACATGGATTTTTATTTTAATTTACTGATTAAATTGTTAATCCTTAATTAATAAAATAAATCCAGTCCTGTTGAATGATGGCTGCACACTAATAAGGTAAATCAGGGTACTATATTGATGAGCAAACCCATCTGCTTCAGTGTCTTAAAGGCCCTTGGCATGGGTGTAGGTACTAGGGGGATGGGGTGGGGGACAAATCCCCCCCAGATTTCTCTATGTTTGTATGTATGTATATATAAGCTATTTTACGGCCTGCGTATACAATGAGCTGTATCCTCCCCCAGAATTATTCTGGCTCCTACACCCCTGCACTCGGTTAGATATGGGTCTGTCCCCAAGAGCTTATTTGCTCCAAGAGAAATGGAAATATAGGGTGGACCGAGAGGCATGGATGAGGTGAGAAAGATGAATTACGAGGAGATGTTAACTCCTTAAACTTGTCACTGACATAGCAGTGAAGAGATTATTTAATCATTACCCTTTAGTTATGGTTTGGATCTCAAAAGGTGGACCACAGAGGTGGTCCCTGGCTCCATAAAAGTTCAGAACCACTGACTTCAAATAGTTTTGTCTCAATAGCAAGTTATATTATACTGGAGAAACAGGCTCTGCTCAATAGTATGCATTTTTTTAAAGGGGTGAACAATCTTTTTAACAATCTAGTGGAGAACACTAAAATAGTTGCACTATTGAATGAAAAATGGAACATCTGGCAAGTATGCAGTATAGATGGAAGTGCCAAGCACTTTTTGACCATTGTTTTTGCTGCACTTCAGTAGCAAACGACTGACTTTGAGCGTAGTTTTGGTGCTTAATTGCATACACACTGGGTATTTTATTTAGAAATAAATTTAAGCCAATGCAAGGATATTGTTTAAGCTCCACAAACTATAAAGCTAGGCCTCCATGCAGATTAAATCATTTTAAGAGCAAAGTAAATCTCCATAGCTATGTTAATCACCCATCCCTGAAGCATTGTGAGAGAACTGCTACGAGTGATTGCGGCAAGACCGAGCCAAAAATTACAGCAAAGTTTTCGATTTTTGCACTACTGAAACATAAAACATTCTATGTTATTAGAAATCTACGTATCCACCACAAAATAGAGCAGTGCCATAACTACAAAAAGATCAAGAAAATATTACAGGTACCAATGACCACTTGCAAATAGTTTTAACACACTTGCTGAGTGTCACAGCAGCAGTTAAAGCCACAGTATAAGTAAAAAACAACAACATTAAAATGGTGAAATTTCAACATTATTTTCCACTTAACAGTTCAATATAAACATATTGTAATAAAGTGCAGCAGGAATCCCTGATAACCTGCAACACAGTACATCAGGGAAGATATATAAGCCGCAGATGGAGCAAAGCCATATACCCTGGACTGACATAGAAAAGGTTCATCCAAAACCTTCAGCCTAATTAAGCCAACACCTGACCCTGCTCATGAGCAGTTAAAAAGGCTGCTCAGTGAAGTTTGCAGTCTCTGCCTAGCAGTCTGAGGAGGAGGGTGTTACTGAAAGACTTTCCTAAAGGAGAGAGCGGCCGGCTTCTGTTCAGGAGAAATCAAGCTGAGTAAGGAGCCATCCAAAAGTCCCCCCCATTCCTGATATACCGGATACAACTTGGGGGATAAAAGGTTGGTGCCAAATACATATTATTTTCATCATACCCAGAAAAAGGATTACAAATGCCCCAGGGAGAAGAGAGTATTAAGAGAGAGTAATCATCCCTCATCACAAGAGGGTGACAAGGGTCCCTGGGGTGAAGCATAAGGGAGAGAAGGGTGGGCCCTATGCTTCACCCGCTATTGACAGAGAGAAAAGAGGAAAAAGGTCCTCAAGAGATCCAAGAAAGAAGCAGAGAGCTGTGGACTGTATAATTTTACCTGCAGGCCGAGAAGCGGTCTCAGAGCGAGTCAGGGTGTTCCAGGTTATAGTAAGCCCGTTTATGTAGAATTTTATTTCGTTGCTGAGGATAAGCACTATTTTTCTTTCTGTTTGTACTGACAAAATAAAACAGCAGTAAAACAAAGCTTCTGACAAACCTGCTGTCTTTTCCTCCATAAATAAGTTAAAGAGCAAGGAGAACCGGACGCAAACCCCCCGTCAGAAAGGGGCGCTCTGTTACAATATGTTTGATTAAACAATATTATATTGTATTACTATGTCCAAACATCAAGAGTAACACACAACCCAGTACTCAAGGGGTTAATACATATCAGGAAACCACATGGACTAGGGATAAATGCTCTAATGTATTGTCTATATACATATAATATATACACAAATAAAACACTATTACACATATCAAATCTATAAATACAATTGTCACATCTATTTAAAGTCAAAAATATAAATTAAAAAAATCTAATATATATATATATATATATATATATATATATAATGGTTCCTTGCTACAGCATTTCTCATTTCCTATTGGCTCCAAGAGCCCGGTCTCATCCATAAAGTTTGATTTGGCTACTCCCTAATCTAAAATCCCTTGCAGAGAAGGCAGGATTTATGGATGTGAGCTGAGTGCCTTAATATTGCGATTGAAAAGATTAACATAAAGTAATGTAGGGAAAAAAACTCCTGCAGTCGATTTATGGGTATACCAAAAATTACATCGCTCAATTAGCATGGAGGCCTTAGACAGCAAAATACTGTTCGCAATTAAACAAATATATATAGACTTCCAGATTCACATATATGATCATTTTTCATTTTACACAGCAAAAGTCCCAGCTATTGCATAAAACAAAAACGCCCTTATAAATGAAGATAATAATAATTGTCTTATTACATTTCTTGAGTAGATATCTTAACTTAATAATTGAGGGTGCATATTTTAAGCATAACGCGTATATGAAACACCTTTCTTCCTTTAACTCTATTAATCTTGAGCCATTGATTATCTCTCACAGTGTGGTATGATAAAAAATGCGTGATATTGACTAGAAAAATGATAAGACTAACCATTGGGATGGTTTGCACCTTAATGAAGAGGGATCTTGTGTGCTAGGGTAAAGGATGGTAGAAAGGCTGCAGGAATTTTTAAGCTATGAGGTGGGGAAGGGACTAGATTGAAGTAATAAGTTAGAAAGTGTAGAGGGGTAAGAAATGAATTAACTAGTCATGGGGGTGGAGAAAGGGTAAGGGTTAATATAGTTAAACAAAACTGCCATCATTTATTGTTACACTGTATTAAAATGTATAGCTGCCTGTGATTGGCCAAAACAAATTATGAATTTTAACTCAAGAGATTTAGCAATCATCAGGGTGAGTTTGTAAATGGTTATGTGGACATTTATTCCTGCAAAAAAACATGTTTTCATACACTACTGATTATCAGATGCATTCATAATCCATGAAACTAAGATATGCCTTTAATGAGAAATGTTATTGAATTACTGAAACATGATTGGACTGCTAATCTGGATGGTTATAACCTATTTAGGAAAGATTGGGGCAATGGTAAAAGTGGAGGAGGGATTTGTCTGTATGTTAAGCCTGAATTAAAGCCTATAGTCAGAGAAGATATTTATGCTGGAACTAGGGGTAATGTTGAATGTTTGTGGGTAGAGTTAAACAGCAGATGAGTAAATATTAAAATAATATTAGTAGGAGTATGCTAGAAATCCCCAAATATAGTTGAAAGTGAGGAAATACAATTATTGTTACAGATTGGAAATGCAGCTAAGCATGGGCAAGTTCTAATAATGGGAGATTTTAATTACCCTGAAATAAACTGGATAAATGAGACCAGCAGTTCATCTAAGGGGAGCAGGTTCTTGAGTACACTCAGGGATCATTATCTGGCCCAGGTTATACAAGAGCCTACTAGAAATGAAGCTATCTTAGATTTAGTCATCACAAATAATATTGATATTGTATCAAATATTGAAATAGGGCAACACAGTCTCATTTGAGATTGAATTAAAAAAAATTTTTTTTTTAAAAGGGCAGATTTTAAAGGTCTAAGTGAAGCAATGCAAAGTATAGACTGGGACAGAGAACGGAGAGGTAAAAACACTGAACATAAATGGACAACATTTAAATCCCTACTAAATATACATACTTATCACTATGTGGGAATACAAGTAAAAGGAGTAAATCCCATCCCATGTGGCTTAAGAATGATTTAAAGTTTAAGATACGGAGTAAAAAAACAGGCATTTATATTATGCAAACAAGAGGGGACAGAGACTGCTTTACGTGAGTCCAAGGAAATCAACAAGGCAGCAAAAGGGCTATTAGACTGGCTAACATAGAAAATGAAAAATTAGTTGCAAAGGAGTGAGACTAACCCTAGGAAGGAAGCTATAGGAACATTACAATGTGACACAGGCCGTCTGATAATTAGTGATCATAAAAATGCAGATGAGCTAAATAGGTTATTTTCTTCTGTATACACAAGGGAGGTACCAGTGGTTGGGACACGGCAACATAATGGGGCTACACTACCTTCACCAATTGGTTAACGCAGGAAAAAATCCGAAAGAGGTCGCCCTCCAAGAACATGCCTATTTGGATTATAAGTAGGTGTCAACATACATTTATGAGGGATAGGTCATGTCAAACAAATCTAATTAGTTTCTATGAGGAGGCTAGTAGAAACTTGGATCAAGACAACTAAGTTGATGTAGTCTTTTTAAACTTTTCAAAGGACTATGATACAGTGCCACATGGAAGACTTTTGTGCAAACTAAGGGATACAGGAATTGCACTAAATATCTGCTCATGGATCGAGAGCTGGCTAAAAGACAGGAAGCAAAGGGTTGTTGTAAATGGATCATGCTCAGATTGGACTAATGTGGTCAGTGGGGTTCCTCAGGGTTCAGTATTTGGTCCTCTCCTTTTTTACATAGTTTTTAATGACTTAGAAGTATGACTGGAAAGTGGAGTCTCCATTTTTGCTGATGAAACTAAATTGTGCAAAGTAATTAACTCAAAAAATATTTGCTTTCTCTCTAAAGGGAATTTGCATAAATTAGATAAAAGGGTGACTAAATGGCAGATGAGATTTAATACAAATAAATGTAAAGTTATGCATTTGGGAAGGAAAAATAGCCATGCAATTTATATTCTTAATGGAGCAAATCTGGGTGTATCAGATATTGAAAGGGATTTGGGAGTGTTTGTGTACAACCACCTAGGTAACAGTGCTCCATGCCAAGCAGCAGCAGCAGAGGCAAATAAAATATTAGCATGTATTAAGAAGCAAATATAATCCTGCCACTATACAAATCTATAAATATGTATTTTTTCCCTTTTGAGACAATTGGCAAAGTTTTGATCATCTTTTGTCTCTAAAACCTTTTAACTAATTTTGATTCTAAGCTCTTCCAAGAGCAGGGCTGTGAACACTTTCTGTATCATTATCTATATTTGATATGTTTCTCTTATGTATTCCCTGTATTCTCTAGAACATCAGAATATGTTGAAGCTTTAGAAATAAATGATAAAAATAATAATACACACATCCTTCGGTCTTACTCTGTCTATGCACATAATCACCCATTGTCACTTTCTGCTCGTCCATTCACCTTACAAGCCTCTTCTTTCCATCTTTATCTTCTCTATGTGAACTAAACAATGTCCTGCAGTATATTCCTCTTTTTTCGCGCTCTCTTGCTCTCCCGGTCTCTTTTCTCCCACTTTCTATGGCCCTAAATATTGTCCTCTCCTCCCTATTTCCCACATTCCCAACCTTCTCATCAACAGATGAAGGTGACACGCGGCAGTGGTGCAGTCGCAATACCATACTGCTAGCCTAGTCTTGAGTCCTGTCACTGAAAATATGTTTTTTGATGGTTTAAAATCCTCACTAAAATGTGGAATATTTGAGTTTTGTTTCACATTTCACCTGATTTGCAACGTTGTGTGCTCTTTTTCGCACGTAAGTCAATTAAATGTAATCTTAAATATCTTAAAATATCTTATGAAACATGATTTGTGGTCTGTAGTTTTTGTGTTGTGCGAGTATGATTCTGATATATCCTGTACACAGCAGTGGCATGTATAACATGTATATGTTTTGTAGTAGTATGTGCATCGAGAGCAGATAATGGTTGTGCAAATCAGAGTATTGCTTTTATTTATTACATATCACATCGGAAACTTCATAGATTTCCTTTTTTAGTTTACTGCTTCTAAAAAGTAATTTTTTCTTTTTTTTAATACTACCATATATCTGCTCAAGAAGCTAGGTGTATCTTATACAGTAACACATCTTGTGTCCAAACCTTACTTTACAGAGTATCATATTGACATTGACCTACCTTTCCCATCTGCATATTTGTTGAATCCTTATAACATAAGAAGTTCATCTTTAGTAAGGTGATAGATCTCCAGACCTTATTATTCAAAGAACTCGGCAAAGAGATTACTCGGCTTGTATACTTGTACTTGTATATTCAGATATAAAGATTCCATAGAATACATAAGAATTGGAGGGCCTCACCAATGAGAACTTTCTGGTTTAAGTACATATGATCCATTCTCTTGCCTATTTAAAATGGTGGAGATGAAGAAACTGGAAAGAGGTTGGTACTTCAATGGGAAACAAAACAAAGATTACCATTTGATTTTGAATATACTCCATTGTTGATATTGTATCCATGGTTAGGGTTGCACTCAAATAAGAAAGCTTGGTGGGATCTGCATCATACAAATCCAATCTCATATTTTATGTACTTTTTAATTTCATGTCAGTTTTTCTTTTGCAAAGTTCATAGTATTAAACTTTCTATTTTTACGATTTTGACACATCATGCATTTTTGCTAAAATCCTTGATCTTTTACAGTGCAGCCTGGATCTCCCACACGTTTATATTCTAACTAGCCCTTCTGCTCCATTAAATTTCACTTCAGCAATGTTCCCATAAGAATGTGGCCTTTTCCCAAATATTCTCATGAACATTTCATTAATCTTCTTGGCTCTGATTCAACTCCAAAACGTTTTTTTTGGTACAGAACTTTTAACAGTTTGTGTTCCCTAGCAGAAAAGTATTAAACATGCAATGTCATTAAACTTATTATTGTTGTAAAATAACAATGTGCATTTTAATAAGTTTCCTATACTTTAAAAAATCTTTTTTCCCTAAACCTGCATTGCCAATTAAAACCATTTTCCCCATGTTTTTGCCACTTATGTTTTGTATTTTTAGCACCAGCGAAGTGCTTCTTATGCATTTTGTGCATCATGGGTGGTGATGTTTAGGCATATATACTTATTCTAGTGATCAGAACCCAATATGTTAACAAGAATTTATGATTGTGCGGTGTGTGTGTATATGTATATATATATATATATATATATATATACACAAAGAGCGCCATTTTACTCTTTAATACTATTAGCCATTGACAAAGCCCATGCAAGGGTGAGACGTTTTTCTCCTAAAATCCTAAGGGCCAATCATTTATGCTGCCTATAACAGTTACAATTTACTAGCCAGCAATAGTTGCTTGAAGGATGAGACATTAGTCCTTTGACTAATTACTAGCCCAATAATAGTGGGATACTGGAATGAGGCAGTTAGTCCCATTGGGGACACTAGGCTAAACATTTATTTTTATTTTTTAGCAGTATGGATGTGGTATATGTATTTTGCATTTGGTGCTTATCCTGACTATTTAGTACTATTTGGATGTTAAGTTCGTAGTCTGATATCTAATAAAAAATTTCATTGGGATTGTGTATTGATTCTACTAAGGTTCATTAGTAGATATATCCTTTCAAATAACATTAGCCCATTATTGGGATTTGTGGTAAAGATTTCCAAAAATGTTCTCCTCTAGAACTACTAGAATTATCAGATGGTTATAAAAAACTTTTAGCGTCAGATTTTTAAAAAGCGCCTTAATTGATTTCCTGATATAAATAAAGGTTTACCTACCTTTCTTTCTATATATATATATATATATATATATATATATATATATATATATATATATATATATATATATATATATATGTATGTATGTATGTTGTTGTTGTTTAGTCATTCACTCGTGCCCAATTCTCGTGACTCTATAGACCACAGAATGCCAGGCACATCTTAGTCACTGCCCCTCTGAGCTCCATCAAGTTCATGTTCATTGCTTCAGTGGCCTCATCTATCCATCACCACCTCTGTCGTCCCCTTCTTCTTGTCCCTTCAATCTTTCCCAGTATTGAGTCTTTTCTAGGGAATCCTGCAGTCACATAATATGGCCAAAATAATGGTTTTAACCTCCATGACCAAACCTTCCAGTGAACAGTTTGGCTTAATTTCCTGAAGTATCGATTTATTGGATCTTCTTGCAGTCCAAGGGACTCTAAGCAGTCTTCTCCAAAACCACAATTCAAAGGCGTCAATTCTACAGCGCTCAGACTTCTTTATGGTCCAGCTCTCACATCCGTATGTTACTTCTGAGAATACCAGAGTTCTAACTTTTTGGACCTTTGTTGATAGTTTAATATCTTTACTTTTTACTAGCTTGTCAAAGCTTGCCATAGCTTTCCTCCCCAGAAGCAAACGTCTTTTAATTTCATGACTACAGTCACCATCTGCAGAGATCTTGGATCCAAGAAAAATAAAATCTGTCACTGCCTCTACTTCTTCCCCGTCTATTTGTCAGGAAGTGAGATTGCCGCTTGCCATGATCTTCGTCTTTTTAACGTTGAGCAGCAGGATAACTTTTGCACTCTCTTATTTTACCCTCATCAATAAGTCCTTAAGTTCCTCCTCACTTTCAGCCATCAGAGTAGTATCATCGGTGTATCTGAGGTTGTTGATATTCCTTCCAGCAATATTGATTCCAGCTTTGGATTCATCCAGTCCAGCTATACGCATGATGTTTTCCGATCTTGAACCATTCTGTTGTCCCATGTTCGGTACTGACCGTGGCTTCGACATACAGATTCTTTAGGAGGAGGATGAGATGATCTGGTACTCCCATCTCTTTAAGGACATGCCACATTTTGTTGGGATCCACACAGTCATAGGCTTTAGAATAGTCTATGAAGCAGAAGTAAATGTTTTTTTGGAACTCTCTTGCTTTCTCTAGTAGCAAGTGGACATTGTCAATTTGATCTCTTGTGCCTCTTCCTCTGCAGAACCCGGCTTGCACGTCTGGTAGTTCCCGGGCCATATATTGTTGGAGTAGAGCTTTTATAATCTTAAGCATTACCTTGCTGGCATGTGAAATAAGTGCAATGGTTCGATAATTGGAGAACTCTTTGGCATGGCTTTTTTGGGGGATTGGGATGTAGACTGACCTTTTCCAGTATATTGGCCATGGTTGAGTTTTCCAAATGTGTTGGCATAAGGCAAGTAACACTTTCACAGCATCATCCTGTAGGATTTTGAATGTCAGCAAGACATCATAGGGCCCATCTCACTTCACTCTCCAAGATGTCTGGCTCCAGCTCATTGGACAAACTACTGAGGTCATCACTGCTGTTAAGATCTTTCCTGTACAGATCTTCAGTGTATTCCTGTCACCTCTATATCTGATCTTCTGCTGATAAGTCACTACCATGTTTGTCTTTTATCACACTCACTTTGGCATGAGATGTGCCTTTTGGGTTCCCAATTTTCTTGAAGAGATTTCTTGATTTAGCCATACGGTTATCTTCTTCAATCTCTTTACATTGTGCATTGTAGAATAGTTCTAGTTCTTAAGACATTCTAACTTCCATGTCTAGTCCCTTAAATATATTCTTTACTTCCACTGCATATTCACCAGGGATATTATTTATTTTGTATCAACTTGGTCTGATGGTTTTTCCTCTTTTCTTCAGTTTAATTTTCACCTTTGCAATAAGAAGCTCATGGTCTGAGCCGCAGTCAACACCAGGTCTTGTTTTTGCTGACTGTCACGATCTACTGCTTCTCAGTCTGGCTTGATAAGGCTGTTATTGCCAAACCTACCCAGCAGATCTACCAGATTCTTTTGATCTCTTCACTAATACAGCTGATGTCTCTTAAATTAGATGTAGTCTTTAAGAATATGAATGCAGGCTCAGCATTATAAGAAATCAGAAACTGTTTTTATTTCTGTGGACAAGGGCTCATCTATAAGGCATCATAACAGCAACTTCATTCATACAGTCATTGCGGTTATCTTCTTACCTCCTTTTTTAGATAGGAGCATATCTGTCTTCAATATATGTCTTCTTCCCTTGGCTTAGGAACATATATATTCAGCCCAGCATTATCTCAACTGCCCTCAGAGACACCAATACATCTCTCTCTCTGTCAGAAAAAACTCAACTGCCAACTGCTCTCTCCCCTCTCTGACAGTTACCACGGACCACACAACATTCTAAACCATTTAACTCCTTACACACTGGACACAATTAATCATATAGTCATCAACATAACATAACATAGCATAACATTTTACATATTAATTAACATGACATAACACATATAGGATAATCAAATTAACATAAAAGCATATTAAACAACTAAACTTTTACTGACCCCAAAGGGGGTTCAGGGGAATCATGACACTGACTGTATAGAGCTCCTCCATATTTGGCTGAAAAGTCTATAGTCAATCTGATTTCTATGTTGTCCATCTGGTGATGTCCATGTGTAGAGTCTTCTCGGAGGCTGTTGGAAGAGGGTGCTTGCTACGACCAGAGACAAAATTCTACTAATCTCTGACCTGCTTCATTTTGTATTCCAAGGCCAAATTTCCCAGTTATTTCAGGTGTCTTTTGGTTCCCTACTTTAGCATTCCAATCTCCTATGATGAGAGTAACATCTTTTCTTGGTGTTATATCTATGACGTGTTGAATGTCTTTGTAGAACTTCAGCCTCTTCAGCATCCGTGGTTGGAGCATAGACTTGCATCACTGTGATATTAAATGGCTTGCCTTGAATTCAAATTGAAATCATTCTGTAATTTATTGGGTTGGAACCGAGCACTGCTTTGGGTACTCTTTGATTGACTAGGTTGTCTGATGTTAAATGTCCCATTCCAGTCCATTTAAGTTCACCAATTCCCAGGATATCAATGTTTACCCTTGTAATTTCATACTTGACCACAGCTAGTTTGCCTTGGCACATAGTTCTAACATTCCAGGTTCCTATTCTGAATTGGTCTTTGCAGCATCAGACTTTCCTTTCCCCTTTAGACACATCCACAGCGTAGTGTCCTTTCAGCCAGCCACTTCATTAGATCTAGTGTTACTTATACTTGCCCTCCACTCCTCCTCAGCAATGTGGTAGGCACCTTCTGACCTGAGGGCTCATCTTCTGGTGCCATATCGTTATGTCTCTGGTTGTGCCTGTCCATAAAGTTTTCTTAGCAAAGATACTGGAGTGGGTTGCCAGTTCCTTCTCCAGTGGGCAGCAATTTGTCTGACCTCTCTGCCATGACATGCCCATTTGGCTGACCCTACATGGCATATTTATCAACGTACACAAGCCCCTTTACCACGACAAGGCAGAAGGGAATATATACTGTATGTATGTATGTATATATATACAGTTGCAAGCAAAAGTATGTGAACCCTTTGGAATGATATGGATTTCTGCACAAATTGGTCAAAAAATGTGATCTGATCTTCATCTAAGTCACAACAATAGACAATCACAGTCTGCTTAAACAAATAACACACAAAGTATTAAATGTTGCCATGTTTTTATTCAACACACCATGTAAACATTCACAGTGCAGGTTTAAAAAGTATGTGAACCCTTGGATTTAATAACTGGTTGAACCTCCTTTGGCAGTAATAGCTACAACCAAACGTTTCCTGTAGTTGCAGATCAGATGTGCACAACGGTCAGGAGTAATTCTTGACCATTTCTCTTTACAGAACTGTTTCAGTTCAGCAATATTCTTGGGATGTCTGGTGTGAATCGCTTTCTTGAGGTCATGCCACAACATCTCAATCGGGTTGAGGTCAGGACTCTGACTGGGCCACTTCAGAAGGCGTATTTTCTTCTGTTTAACCCATTCTGTTGTTGATTTACTTCTATGCTTTGGGTCGTTGTCCTGTTGTAACACCCATCTTCTGTTGAGCTTCAGCTGGTGGACAGATGGCCTTAAGTTCTCCTGCAAAATGTCTTAATAAACTTGGGAATTCATTTTTCCTTCGATTGATAGCAATCCGTCCAGGCCCTGACGCAGCAAAGCAGCCCCAAACCATGATGCCCCCACCACCGAACTTCACAGTTGGGATGAGGTTTTGATGTTGGTGTGCTGTGCCTCTTTTTCTCCACACATAGTGTTGTGTGTTTCTTCCAAACAACTCAACTTTAGTTTCATTTGTCCACAGAATATTTTGCCAGTACTGCTGTGGAACATCCAGGTGCTCTTGTGCAAACTGTAAATGTGCAGCAATGTTTTGCTTGGATAGCAGTGGCTTCCTCTGTGGTATCCTCCCATGAAATCCATTCTTGTTTAGTGTTTTACATATCGTAGATTCGCTAACAGGGATGTTAGCATATGCCAGATACTTTTGTAAGTCTTTAGCTGACACTCTAGGATTCTTCTTCACCTCATTGAGCAGTCTGCGCTGTGCTCTTGCAGTCATCTTTACAGGACGGCCACTCCTAGGGAGAGTAGCAGCAGTGCTGAACTTTCTCCATTTATAGACAATTTGTCTTACCGTGGACTGATGAACAGCAAGGCTTTTGGAGATACTTTTATAACCCTTTCCAGCTTTATGCAAGTCAACAATTCTTAATCGTAGGTCTTCTGAGAGCTCTTTTGTGTGAGGCATCATTTACATCAGGCACTGCTTCTTGTGAAAAGCAAACCCAGAACTGGTGTGTGTTTTTTATAGGACAGGGCAGCTGTAACCAACACCTCCAATCTCATCTCATTGATTGGACTCCAGTTGGCTGACATCTCACTCCAATTAGCTTTTGGAGATGTCATTAGTCTAGGGGTTCACATACTTTTTCCACCCGCACTGTGAATGTTTACATGGTGTGTTCAATAACAACATGGTAACATTTAATTCTTTGTGTGTTATTAGTTTAAGGAGAGTGTGATCGTCTATTGTTGTGACTTAGATGAAGATCAGATCACATTTTATGACCAATTTGTGCAGAAATCCATATCATTCCAAAGGGTTCACATACTTTTGCTTGCAATTGTATATATATATATATATATATATATATATATATATATATATATATATATATATATATATATATATATACACACACACATACACACACACACACATGTGTATATATATATATATATATATATATATATATATATATATATATATATATATATATATATATAATCACATATATAGTTGTGAGCATGCAAGCCGTTGCTAACGATTGCGGGCTCGCACAGCGAGCCTGCGGCCCTCGCAAAGCGAGGGCCTCAGTTGCTGGAATGGAGCTCCAAAGGCGCTCCTTGCCAGCAACTGCGGACCTTGCAAAAAAGGAAGAGACACGTTACGAACAATTACGACCTCGCAAAAATCGTCCGCAACCTGTGGACATGAAAAAATGAAAAAACGAGGGCCGCGCAGTTGAAAAAGCGAGGGCAGCGAAGCGAGGGCCGCAGTTGCTGGCAAGAAGCGCCAAAGGCCCTCCATGCCAGCAACTGTGGACCTCGCAAAAAAGTACGAGACACGTTACAAACAATTACGACTTCCCAAAAATCGGCGGCAACCCGCAGACATGAAAAAAGGAAAAACACAATAAATACACACAACACATACATAAAAAGCTTACCTACAGAAAGAGGGAGCACCCAGGACCTCAGAAACGGAAGTTACACCTCAATTTAACTCAAAATAAAAGAGTTTAGACACAAAAAACTTCTCTAAGCGAGAGAAAAAAATGCTGCCGACACAAACGAAAACGAGGCTACAGCAGTCTAAAGACGCAAAACACCACCAAACACCTACTGAATTGCCAAAAACCACATACGAGATCGCAACCCGCGCGACCCCAAACACATTACAAACACAATAAATACACACAACAAACATATAAAAAGCTTACCCACAGCAAAGGGGGGCACCCAGGACCTCTGCAAGTGAAGTTACACCTCGATTTAAGTCCAAATTTCGGAGTTTAAACACCCGAAAATCACCTAAGCGAGAGAAAAAATGGCAGCCGAACAAAACGAAAACAAGTCTACAGGACCCTAAACACGCAAAACACCACCAGAAACACGCAAAACACCACAAAACAGCTACGGATATTCCGCCACAGACGCATACCACACATTAGCCGCCTTTTTAGAACAATAACTTATACAATGCGGAAGTACACCTCTACGCTAACGGATTTGTCTTGCGCACGTACACTATTACACTGCACACATTCATCACGCTTACACAGCAGCTGCACACCACTATTGCTGCAGCAACATCAAAACAGATTGCCAGCTCTTCAACACAATGCTTCCTCAATATATTACTTGAAAATAGGTAAAGTTTATTAATGTATTATTTATTTGATTATTATACACCAAACAGCATTAGCTCACTTACAATTTCATTGCCGTAATTTTTTTACGGGAAATTCGCTAGTATGTGTGTATATATATATATATATATATATATATATATATATATATATACTAGCGACTTGCCCGTCAAAATTGACGGGGCAATAAAAGAAAGTGTTAAAATTGCTGTTTGAGTGTACTGGGTGCCTCAACTATATAGACGCCTATAACACAGTAATGAACGCATGTAATAACACTGTAAGTTCCATGAGGGTCATCCAGGAACCTCATGTCCCAAAGTGTAAGCACTACACCATTTTAACCCGGTCTCTTATGGGGGTCTATATAGACCCTCATAAGCCTCTATTTAACCCCATTAGTCCCATAAGGGTATTTAAGACCCTCATGGGACAGTTAGAAGCCTAACATTACCCCGTAAGTGCTATGGGGGTTCTCCAGTACCCTCATGACACTAAGTATAAACACTACACTGCACTATAGCCCCCCAATAAACCATGAAATCTTAACTAACCCCCCTCTACACTAACCTATTAAGACCTACACTACCTACCCCTTAATAACCCCCCCACCACTCTAATTAGAGAAAATCAAACAAACTAAAGGCACCAAAAATAAAAAATCAACATTACACAAAATAAAAAAAAAAGCTAAAATAAAATAATTAAGACCACTGATCTTTGCAGATGTCCCTTCAGATCAGCAATCTAGGGAGAAAAAAAATAAATTACTACAACACATTTACAGAAAAAAGGTAAACATAGTAAATATTATAAATATTCTACTCCCCTTTCCAGCATGTCCCCGTCCTTCTTTTCTTCTTCTCCGGCGCGGCCCCTGTTGAAAAAAACATAAACCTCAAAACAAAGTAAAATAAACATAATATACAGTGTACTTACCTCCCCACAATGTCCCCGGCCTCCTCCTCTTCTGACCCGGATGGGCCCTGGAAGAATCCACGCTGTAAAATAAGAAATAGAAAAAAAAAATAACAAAATCCGCACTCGCGGATCTCCCCACCGCTAATGAGCCTCCTACAGAGTTTTCTCAAAGAAAATTGGCAATGTCTCCTTCTGATTGGTTGAAAACGCTGTCTATCAAATTCAGCCAATCAGAAGACGCCAATGTGTGAGCCAGTGAGAAAGGGATACACCCCAAAATCCCACTCTGATTGGATAATGCACCTGTCATTCAAACCCGTCATGGCACTTATGCGGTTAATGTTGGGTTGTAACAGCCCCATAAGGGTAATAATATACCCTTATTGGACTGATGGGGTTAAATAGAGGATAATGAGGGTCTCTATTGATCCTCATGAGTGACAGGGTTATTTATTGGCTTATGGGGGTCTGTATTGACCCTCATTATTGACGGGGTTAATTATGGGTTTTATGGGGGTCTGTATTGACCCCCATGAGTAATAGGGTTAATTAAGGGTTTTATGGGGGTCTGTATTGACCCCCATGAGTGACCAGATTCATTAAGGGCTTATGGGGGTCTGTATTGACCCTCATGAGTGTCAGGGTTAATTATAGGTTTACAGGGGTCTGTATTGACCCCATGAGTGACAGGGTTAATTATATGTATTATGGTGGTCTGCGTTGACCCCCATGAGTGACAGGGTTAATTAGGGGTTTATGGGTGTCTGTATTGACCCCCATAAGTGACAGTGTTAATTAAGTGTTTATGGGGGTCTGTATTGAACCCCATGAGTGACCGGGTTAATTATGGGTTTATGGGGGTGTTTATTGACCCCCATGAGTGAGTTAATGAAGGGCTTATGGGATCTGTATTGACCCCCATGAGTGACAGGGTTAATTATGGGTTTATGGGGGTGTTTATTGACCCCCATGAGTGAGTTAATGAAGGGCTTATGGGATCTGTATTGACCCCCATGAGTGATGGCATTAAGTACTTATGGTTGTCTGTATTGAACCCCATGAGTGACAGGGTTAATGAAGGGCTTATGGGGGTCTGTATTGCCCCCCATGAGTGACAGGGTTGTTTAGGGTTTGATTGGGCTCTGTTTGGAGCCCCATGCATGATAGGGTTAATTTTTTTGCTTATATTACGGGTCCTTTAAGGACCGGTAAGGCGGGAATTTAGAATTTTGATTGCAGCGGGGGTCCCCCGGATCCTGTGGGGTTAATGCGTGTTTCCGAGCTTATTTCGGATCCCTTCTTGGGTAAGTTGTAGGTGTCTGGGCGGTCCAGGGTTGTGGAACCTCGTTTTCGTTTTTTTTCACAGCCATTTTTTCTCTTGCTTAGGGGATTTTCATTTGTCTAAACTCTTCAATTTGGACTTAAATTGAGGTGTAACTTCACTTGCAGAGGTCCTTGGTGCCCCCGCCCCCCTTGCTGTGGGTAAGGTTTTTATGTACTTTGTGCTTGTATTTATTGTGTTTTTAATGTTTTTTTTTTTTTTTTCATGCGTTTCTACCGGTATTTTTTTTTTTTTTTGCGCTCCTTTCCAGCAACTGCAGCCCTCGCTATGCGAGCCCGCAGCGTTAGCAACAACCCGCATGCTCACAACTATATATGTGATATATATATATAAACAAAACAATAAAGTAAGCAGTGCTTAACACCTAATTTTAAGTAGAAAAAAAAGACTTAATAGTTTATCTGGGAAACAGAGGGGAGAAATATATATATATATATATATATATATATATATATATATATATATATATATATATATACACACACAGGACAGACTATAAATGTCTCATAAGCACGATGGAAATATATATACAGTACAGAGAGAAGCTACAGAGAACAAACTCTCACTTCTTAGAACTCTAAATAGTCCTCATATGTATTGATAGAAATTGATAGAGACCAAAGAGTAATGTATATAGAAAAAATGTAATGCCATTCAGTCTACTGGAATATTGAATGTGGGACATAAAGAAGAATCTACTGAAAAGTAACCATTTAATAGGTGCGTGATTATCACTACATGGATATCTTAAGAATAATCTTCTTTTCCATTAATTTTCTAACTAGCTAGAGTATGATAAATAAAACTTGAAAGAACACAACTGCATTTCATTAAAATTTTATATGCTCCGGAAAAACAACTCCAAGCTTCTAACATCTGTACCATGCATTTATTGCCTTAGTTTTTATGTAGTTTTTCATGTGAAAAAAAGTTACATAGCTGCCTCAGTAACGGCAAATACTTTCACTGGGTCAGACAGGAGCCGGATTTGGCCCTTGGGCAACAAGAGATCTGGAGTAAAGAATAGGGGATCCAGCACTTTAAATGTTAGATGCAAGACTTAAAGCACAATTGTGTAGTGAAAAATGTTTGAAAACATTTTATCTGAAAAATAGCATAATTAGGTAGTAAAACAATCATAAATTTAGCTGTTAATAAGAAAACAAAGTTGATGCCTCTGCTAGTCCCTAGAGGCACCCATGATACTTCAGTGAAGCATGCATGTGTGAGAGGAGTGGCTACATTCCTGCAGGAACACAGTTTGCAGTTTACCTTTCAAATGTCTGCTTCTATGTAGGGGAAGGTGTCAGATACTAAATGCAAGTCTCAGGTTCCAATGGGATAACAAATTCCCTTTTTATTTTTGGGTTTGAGCTCACAACTGAATCAAAGCACAAGGATATAAAGAGAAGAATACTACATATCCCAGGCTGCTTTGCAACATAGGAACCTCAGAGTATGATACAAATATATCTGTTTATTCCTGATTGTCCAAAACAAATTATGCAAATCTTAGCAGGCATTTTCATGGGTGTCAACTAACAAAAGCCTCAGCTTGCAAAGTGAAAAGATTTAGCAAACATCAGGGTGAGTTTGCATGAAAAAATACCAAAATAAACATTCACAAACACATTTTTGCATACACTACTGATTATCCTCTATCGAACGCATTCATAATCCAGGAAACGTAGATATGCCTTTAAATGCTGGAGATTATTCTCATTTTCTATCCACTTGCAATAGTCACTCCAAACATGTGAAACCCTGATGTGCGGACACAAGTTATTGAGTAGAACTACAATGGCTTATTGACAAAAATGTTAAAGATCAATGCACATTTACTGTAAGGAAATATCAAGTGAATGTTATTGAAATAAATTGCAAAGTAGGTGCTTGTTACTACTGATAATTTTTAAATTACACCCTATTTGGAATATTTCCTTTTCCTTTCTTTCCCACCATTGCAACATTTAATCATTAGAGATCCTGCAGAACATGTTTTCCAAATTACCACAGCAAAGTCATTGACTTTACAGTATTCTGAGATATTTTGTGGTATAAATACAAAGATGATTGGTTGATTAACAGCTAGTTGCATAGGGTTAGCATGTATGAATAGCTCTTATATTGCTATTCAAGGCATAATTGGAGAAGTTTCAGTGTCTGATAGTACCTGAAAATTGATATTTGTGGATAGTACTGATGTTTGTAGTGTTCTAGAGCAGCAGGTCCCCAACATCTCCAAGACCCACCAGACAGGCCACAATTTGGTTTTAAAACCATGGCCCAGCTGGTGGGTCTTGATAAGAGGCTTGGGAACCTCGGATCTAGAGTGAGCATGCCTATAAAGGGAGATGGGACAGTGTTCATTGTTGTCGATCCTAAAGAGGGTGTCCAGCATGGTGTTATTTATTGTACAGAATATGACAGCAATGTCCAATAATTTAGGTCATTCATTCTGGATATTTGTGACTGGTGTGGGTGTAATTGATTGTACTAAAATGAAAACTATTCGTTATTGGCTGCCATTATTTAACATGAGCCATATCAAGAGTGATCAAAACGTATCTACCACACGTAGTAATTCTACAATTTATTTTGGGAGTTTTAAACTTTTAACATTCGACTCTTAATGTGCGATTATTCTTTTTCTGAAAAATACTTCCTACATATTTATAAAAAATAAGAAAAAAATGAATGATAAGCAGAAAAGACAAAGTGACAAACTGGCATCTGAACCTAGAAAGGCGATCAAACATTTGGAAATGCTCCAACAACATTGGCTTTTAGACATGTGACCGTCCCACCACTACCACGTCCTGCTGAACTAGTAGAGACACATGAGGAGTATAATAATAAAACAGTCAGGAAAAAAAATGTGTAATACTATATCTTGGAAACCACAAACGTTATTAAAATGCAAATGAGTTCATTGTCTGAAACGTTTGAAGAATGGATCAGCAGAGGGCTTTTTATGGGAATGCATTTTCTCTGTGTTGGGAAACTACTGCTTTTTACTCATATCCTGTAAAAAACATCTTGAACATATTATAATAGATGTATCACATTTCATGTCATGCAATTAGGGCATAATTTTCCAAATGAGCGAGTCTTCCAAGGCGAGGCTGGCTGAGTATTTCTACTCTAGGGAAAAACTAAGAATGGATTTGTTTAAACATACCAGAATATAAATAGATCTATATCTAACATACGAGGTGAGTCTCACATCTGTTACTTTGCGGTTGTCCTTCATACGCTCTAGATGTTGAATGGAAGCATAGCACTTGTGTAGAACAAAGATAATGTACATTGATTGTAAGGGTGGGATTGTATGAGGCTCATAGTTGTGAAAGATGACTGGGTTTTTGTAGATAAATAAAAATTGCTTCGTAATAGCCTTACCACAAATTAGCCGTAATATCTACACATTTTTCAAAATTATTTATAAATAAAAACTTAAATTTTATTGTATAATATTTACCCCTTTTTTTAACTCCAGACTAAACTGATGTGCAATCAATTGCCTTCAGAAATCACATAATCCATTAAATAAAGCCCACCTTTATGAAATTAAAGTGTTATATGACATCAGAATGCATTGTGGACTAATTTGCATGTGTCTGCCCAGAGTACAATGCAATAACTGTATAGCTTGGATATCCGAGCAGGTAATACGTTTTTTGACTTAAGTTCAAATGTGAATATTTACTGTACTCTGTGTCTATCACTCTTTTGCCCACCATAAGGTAAATGATGTTGCGGTTAATAGTGTTCTTAAAAAATCTAAAGCTGAAGTTAGGAACCAGCCCGATACTGATGAGATCCATTTAATGGTATATGGTAGTTTCCCTGGTTTTGTTTCTTATGTAAGAGTCACTGATTAACAGAGACATATGTATTACACTGAAAACTTCAAAATTCTCACAGATTGATTAACAGTAAACAGAAATCTGAATTTCCACCCCCCCAAAATTTTCTACATCAGCAACCTGTACTAGCCTATAGAAGCACAGCATTCAAGTACTGATTGTAACCTGTTTGTTACTTACCGAATTACTGTGCTTGTTGTATCACAATACATGTCTGAGTGGCGTCACAGTTCAAATGCTGTGCTCGAAGAGGAGAGAGGGAATCTGCAGAGCTGAAAGCTAACAGCTAATTGTGCTCAGCTGGGTTTGTTAGCTCTGCCAAACACCACCAGCCCCTTCCACCATCAGCAATTAATACTTTTTTTTTAAAGCAGCAGTAGTTGATATATAGAGTTGACTTCCAGCAGAAGTAGTAGGTTTTGCAGAGAAGTAACCAAAGCTGAACCCACGCTGCAGACAGTGTTTGGTTTAGCAATATGCTTGTATTTTATATGTGATCTCTATGATATGCTTTGCTGCAGGGACTCACGTGGAATGAGCTCCAAAGACTGTGAAAATGTGCTGCAGATATTGAGGTGGAATAAACTGCAGACTGAATGTGAGAGTTGAAATGAGCTGCAGAGAGACACTTATATGAAAGTACATAGCACTTTCTTAAATGAATATGTGCCAGACTACAAATCCCATGATGCTTTCTGCATACACAGAATCCCCATACCTTGCTTCAATATTGCAGCTGATTGGCCAAAACAAATTATGAATTTTATGCTTATTTAGCCTGGGAATTTAGGGGGCATTACTCTCAATTTAACTGCCAGAAAATACAAGAAATTTTGCTAATGTCAGAGTAACTTTATGTTTATTTTAAATGTTTTTTTTATAAAAAAAATGTTTTCATACATTACTGATTCTCCTCTATCAGATGCATTCATGATCCAAAATCTAAAATTATGCTTTAACTCGTGCATAATCCCTTCTATGCTATGCTTTAAAAGGAGCCTAGTCTAAAGTGGTATTAGATTAAATAGTGAAAATGTCATGTGGACTCATTTGCATATACCTGCACAGTTCCCCACAGTGCATTGCAATAACTGCATTTCTTGGAATTCTTTTTTTCATTTTTTAAATAGCTTATAAACTAGAAAATTAGTTCTTAGCACCTTAATTAGAGGACAATTAAATACCGTATATACTCAAGTATAAGCAGAGTTTTTCAGCCCTTTTTTTGAGGCTGAAAAGGGCCCCCTCGGCTTATACTCTAGTCACTCTCCCCCCGTGTCTCTCTAACCCCCCCGTTTCTCGATAACCCCCCCGTTTCTCGATAACCCCCCCGTGTCTTGATAACCCCCCCGTGTCTCTTTCCCTACCCCCCTCCTCATTCTAAACCCCCCTCCAAATACCTTCATCTCTCCCTTTCCCCTCACTTACCTCAATCTGCTCCTCCGCTCTTCCACGCTTCTTCCTGTGTCGGGACCCGGCATATGCTAATGACGTGACGTCACATGCACACCACGTCATTAGCATTGGCCGGGTCAAGACGCAGGAAGGAGCGTGGAGGAGTTGAGGAGCAGATGGAGGTAAGTGAGGGGAAAGGGAAAGGTATTTAGAGGGGTAAAGTGAGGAGGGGGGTTTAGGATGTGGAGGGGTAAAGTGAGGAGGGGATTTTAGGATGAGGATGGGGGGGTTTAGGATGAGAATGGGGGGGTTGAGGATGGGGGCTGAGGTTGAGGAGGGCGGCTGAGGTTGAGGATGGGGGGTACTGAGGATGGGGGGTTGAGGTTGAGGATGGGGGTGGAGGTTGAGGAAGGGGGTTGAGGGAGGTTGAGGAGGGGGTTTAGAATGAGGAGAGGGTTTGAGGACTAGGATGGGGGGGTTGAGGTTGAGGAGGGAAGTTCAGGAGGGAGGTTGAGGATGAGGAGGGAGGTTGAGGATGAGGAGGGAGGTTGAGGAGGGGGGCTGAGGAGGGTGGTTGAGGATGAGGAGGGTGGGTTGAGGCTGAGGAGGGTCGGTTGAGAATGGGGGGTTGAGGAGAAGGGGATCAGGAGGGGGTTGAGGTTGAGGAGGGGGGTTGAGGTTGAGGAGGGAGGTTGAGGAGGGGGTTGAGGATGAGGAGGGGGGTTGAGGAGGGTGATAAGGGAGGGTGGGAAGACACACAAGGGAGGGAGAGGGGGGACACAAGAAAAGGGCACACAAGAGGGGGACACAGAAGGCACAAAAGGGACACAGGGGGCAGCACATTTCCCACCCTCGGCTTATACGCGAGTCACTCATTTTACCCAGTATTTTGTGGTAAAATAGGTGCCTCGGCTTATACTCGGGTCGGCTTATACTCAAGTATATACGGTAACTTTATAACTTAAACTTTAATATTATAAATATAAAAATAGAATGAAATAGCACATGCACAAACTAACGGCACGCTTAGTATTCCATTAAATAGTACCCCTTAATGAAGTTCAATAATACTATTGTAGAGCGTAAGTACAAGTAACAAACAGAGGGTAACTAATAGCATATGCTTCCCTAAAATGGAAGGAACAATAGGTGCTCTTGTAAGGACCTTGCAGGGCTATGGCAGTAGCCAAAGTATTAACACTCCTAGGAGCATGCCCAATACATTTCTTTACTTATTTTTACACATTCAAATGTGAACACAAATGTACTATTTATTTACATGACATCAGAGTAAATACACAGTTTTTTGGAAGGCATCTGAGTTTTCTAGAAAGCACATTTAAACAAATAGCATCATGAAGACCAATAGCTATCAAATAAAAATTTGGAGAAGCACAAATCAGGTTTGCATTGCAAACAAAATCCCCAAATTTTGAACATCTCCAAAACGCGGTGAACAAGTAAAGAAGGCATAAGTCTGGGAACCAAGAGGCCAATGGTAACCCCAAAGGAGATATACAAATCTGCAGCTGAGATGGGAAAAACCATCCCTTGGACGATAATTGAGATGGTCTACAAAGATAGGCTTTATGGAAAAGTAGTGAGAATTTCCTTATGACTGATCTTCACCACATGTTCCATCCAACCTGACAGAGCTTTAACAACATTGTCAAGAAGAACGTGCAAACATTGCAGGATCCAGATGTGCAAAGCTGAGAGAGCGTCGCCTCAACAAACTCACAGCTGTAATTGCAGCCAAGGGCGGTTTTACCAAATATTGACTCGTCAATAGAAATACAAACAACACATGCTGTATTTTTATTTATTTATTTAACACTTGTGATGCAATAAAGAAACATTTTGCACATTCAAAATGGCAAGTATGTTGTATACATCAAATGGTAAAAATACAAATTAAATACATTTTTTTTCTAGATTGTAACACCACAAAATGGGTAAAAGTCCAAGGAAGTGAATACTTATGTAAAACATTACATATAGATGATTACACAAAAGGATTTTTGATAGTTCACTGCATAACGGAAAAAAATATATGTTTGAAATCTTTGACAAAGGGCCAGAGGTGAGAAAAAGCGGCCAGTCTGTTTTTAGACCAGTGAAACTGATGGCTAGATAACACACAACCCCATCGTCCAGCGGCAGATGAAGAAACAAGTCCAGAGCCGTTGTGTGATAATGGGATACGATTGAAATTGACACCACACACCTTCCCCCCTCACTAGCCCAGAAGCAACAGGTTGCCTCAATTCATGTAACCATAGGTCTCCAGAAATGTAACTTCCCTTCTTACATATTCAGTTTTCACCAATGCGTCTCTCCAGGATCCTGCAGATGCATCAAAATTATAATTTTTTTAAATTAAAATAATGCTGTACGATTTTTTTTGGGCTTAATTATGAGCTTAGTCAGACTTAGTCAAACTTGTTATATATATATGTATATATATATATATATATATATATATATATATATATATATATATATATAATGTATTTATTTAATTGTGCATTCCAAGAATTAGTGGATTTATCGAAGTGTAGTTTGGGGATATAAATGCAATTTACTTTTGATTTTAAGTAATATTGAAGTCATAAGCAAGGTTTTGCAAAAATATCACATGCTAAACATCTGTGCCTTTGAGACCGATAGCAAAAGAAAGTGACAATCCGAGTTACTGAAGTAATCTAGTATAGTTCTTGTAATCGCTCTAATATTAAAATATATTTGTTATTGTTCAGTCCTTCAGTCGTGTCCGACTCCCGGTAACCATATGTAGCACCCAGGCCCATCTGTCTGTGATTCCGGTTGTGCCTGTCTATAAGATTTTCTTGGCAAAGATACTGGATTGGGTTGCCAGTTCCTTCTCCAGTGGGGCGTGATTTGACTGACCCCTCTGCTATGACCTCACCACCTTGGGTGACCCCACATGGTATAGCTCACAGCTTCTTTGATATATACAACGACAAGGAACCAATATATACAGATGGATGATAACTATATGATCCTTAATAGCGTATTGAAGCTAGATCAAGTGTCCTGCATAGGTCTTCCCATAACCCCAGGGCGGGTGGTGACCCATAAAAGAATGTCCTGTTGGATAAATAATAAGAGTAAAAAAAAATGATCTGTTAAAGTCTAATAATTATTGTTTTTATACCAACTGGACATGCTCACTGTGAAAAATAATGAATCACTCGAGATAATACCAACAGAATATTTTCATGGAAATTATTCTTACACTACCACATTTTTAAACTCATCTATCGGACATATCCACTCAAAATTGATAATGACATCCAATTGCAATTTTATTTATATGTGTAATTTTTATTTGTGCAGGAACAGAGTCCTTTGTTGTGTTACTTTAAAGACATATCTAAATTTCCTGGATTATGAATGCATCTGATAGAGGAGAATCAGTAGTGTATGCAAACATTTTTGGCATGAAAAAAATACAAAAATGAATATTAACAAACTCACCCTGATGTTTGTTAAATCTCTTGAGTTTGCAAGCTGAGGCTTTTGTGATTTGACACCCGTGAAAATCACTGCTGAATAATTTGTTTTGGCTAATTACAGGAAGTTATACATTTTAATATAATGTAACAATGAGCGATGGAATCATGGGATGCATAATACCCTTGTAAAAGGAATTAGGAAGAGCCAGACACTGATTTGTAGATCTCTGCATTGAGCTGCTGCTGGCTTGAAGGTTAGTAAATATTTAAACCCTGTATCCAAATTAAGTGTTTCTATTGGTAGATATCAGGTGCCTATGTAGGTAGCTCTGGGGGTGTGGAAAACACATTTTATTTTTAAATAAAATAAATCTGTATGTGTATAGAATGGCTCCATGTAATGTGTGTGTCTGATATAACCAGCGGGTGTTAGGTGAGAATAGGGAAACCTGTAAGTACAGCGTTGAGGTTTCTCTGCACTCGTATTGACTTGTACTTTACCTCTAGAGCTCAGATATGCAAATTTAAACCCTGTACATGTAAACAGTTTTTTTTCTGTTGATCTAATACAAATGCAAACAGAATTAAACGGTTAGACTTGGACAATACCGCAATGACACACTTGGCCACAGAACCTGAGAAATTCCGCAGCTGCTCTTGTTTGGGTCCTTCTCCTCTGGAGTCTCATAAATTGCCAAAGCTTAATAATTAATCCTACATTGTTGAGCTGTATGACTTGTAAATATATCTGACCCTACAATAAAATCTAACTGTACTTTTTGTTTTCTGACGGCATCCTTTGTGATATGGGCTGAATACTCCGCCATGTTTATATTGACACCATCGCTAGGCTTCTCTTTTGTACTAAGGGCTGTAGTGTTAGTATTTGTCTTTCTTCAAAGACAGCAGACTGAGATGTAAGAAGCTATTAATGTTTCTGTATTCTAACATGACAAATAAGAGTTATAAATACTTGCCAAGTAAAGACTCATATTGGATGAACAGTTTAAGTCAATCAAGACAGTAGCTGCTTCAACTTTACAAAATCTCAAGAAACTACCAATCCATTGATTTGTATAAATCCATTATAGATATCTTGGCTTTTACTGCCACAAAGTGGAGACTGTCCTAGTGCTCTTGTTGAATGCATTGTTTTGTAGGCTAGTGCTTCCTGGTTGTCCAGTGGTTAGGATTCAGTGCTTTCACCCCTGCGACCTAGGTTTGATTCCAAACAAGGAACCAAGAGGTCACACCACCCTGAAGCCATGCAGGGTTGGGCCTGGTAAGTACTTGGATGGGTGATTCCCTAGGAATACCAGGAGCTGTATGCTGTGGCCAACTAGAGAAGGAAATGGCAAACCACTCCAGTTTCTCTCCCATGAATACCACATGGGTCAGCGTGATCATGGACATAAAGATGTGCCTGGTGTATTACGGTCCACGAGGCCACAGAGAGTCAGATATGACTGAATGGCAAAACAACAACAAACTGGATATCCAATCTACTGAAGGTTTGTTTAGATGTAATCTATTGGGAATTAATGGAATCTGAGGAAAGACGTACGCCAGAGGAATCGTCCACTTCTGCAGTAGAGCATCAGTCTCTGGTGTGGTTTTGGAAAAGCACCTGCTTAAAAAGATCCCCCCTTTTTCCAACTTGTTTCCAGTAAATCTAACCCTAGACTTTGCAAATCTTTTGTTTTGTGCCATACAACTTTATTCCCATGGCTGCATCTGTTTTTACTTAAAGGGACTGGGATGACAGCCTTCTCTCCCGTCAAAACTGTGGGGGTGCGGGTTGCCATGGTAACAGTGACAGTTGCAACGAGAACTTTGGGTGTCTGCAGGAGACTAAGTATTGTTCAATCTAGGTGCACGGGTAAGATATCCAGACTCCCTCTCTCATACCCAGCCTCCATATTTCTGCCAAACCACTGAATAGTTATCCTGTCCTTGCCTAGTTCGCCGTAGAATTGACGCCTTTGAATCGTGGTGTTGGAGAAGACTGCTTAGAGTCTTCTGGACTGCAAGAAGATCCAATAAATCAGTACTACAGGAAATCAAGACAAACTTTTCACTAGATGGTATGATCATGAGGCTGAAGCTCAGATATTTTGGCCATATCATGAGACAACATGATTCCCTAGAGAAGAGTCTGATGCTGGGAAAGATTGAAGGCACAAGAAGAAGGGGACAACAGAGGCAGAGATGGATAGATGCGGTCACTGAAGCAATGAGCATGAACTTGATGGAGCTCAGAGGGCAGTGACTGAGAGGTGTGCCTGGCGCGCTGCATTCCATAGAGTCGCAGAGAGTTGGATGCGACTAAACAACATCTACCAATGACATTTACAGACATATGCTTGTTCTGTGCATTTCCTGTTAGCTTCAGTGAAGTTCCAACATGTTTTACTTGATATGTTTATATCATGCCCTTTCAAATGCATGGAAAAAATGTTTCATGTCCCTTTATATAGTTGTTTTTTTTACTGTTTCGCCCATCAAGCAGTAATTCCAAGGATTTTTGTTTTCTGTCCATGATATAATTATGTTTGTTTTGTAAATCAATGGAAGACTTGTGTCTTCCTTGACCTCTTAAATGCGCTACGGCCAAAATGTTGACCACTGATAATTTTAGTCACATACCACCTTCATCAAATGTACTCTTCATGAGCCATCATTACCAACTAACAATATGCTGGCGGAAGTGAGCACAGCCTTTTACTGTTACAGTGGATTGATAAACAGTTCTGGTAAGCGTACGTCTTGGAGATAAAGCTTAATCATATATCTTAGAAGGTCAGAAAAAATAGTGTGAAGAAATAATATTAGACATCTTCCTCAGTTCTACAGGAAAACCGGGGAATACAGTTACTATTGTGCATAAGAAAAAACAATAAAAAAAAATAATAAAATCCTTATTTAAAAGTCAAAACCTTGATCGACGGATAACTACTTAACATCGAGATTTGTTTGACAAGAGGTTGGCTATAAAGTTACCCACATTTTTTTCCAATCAAGTCTTGCCAAAAAGGAATTTGTTGTTCAGTCCTTCAGTTGTGTCCGGCTCTGGGTGATCATATGGACAGAGCATGCAACGCACATCTGGTTGCGCTTATCCATATCGTTTTGTGAACAAAGATACTGGAGTGTGTTGTATGTTCCTTCTCCAGTGGACCAAGATTTGTCTGATCATTCTACTATGACCTGCCCATCTTGGGCGACCCTACATGGTATAGCTCACAGCTTCTTTGAGGCACACAAGCCCTTTCACCACAACTAGGTAGTGATCAAGAACGGGAAGAGAGGACTAAGACCATTCGTTTTAAAGAGTTTCTTTCTCAAATCGGAGGTCACAAGTAAAAACAATTCTGACCTCAATGTATATATTTGACCAGGCTGGTCTAACCTTAAAGGGCTGCTGTACATAGACAAAAGAAATGTGTTTGAAAGAGTAGTCTGACCAAGGGCATAATTAAGCAGGAAAAGAGTCATTACACTAGTTTGAAATTAGAAATAAACATTTCAATGCCTCTGCTGGACCATGGTGGCAGCCATAATACGTAGTGCTTTTTTTTTTTTTTATGCAGTTGTCCTTTTTTCCTCAAGGATGGATATCGGGCCACAATTTCAGAATATCCATATGTCAGCACATGTAAGTTAACTGAAGCGGTTGAGCTATAGATTGGTCCCACATAATGATCCACCAGCACTAAAAATGTAACCGGATCGATGCCGAAGAATGAGCCTCCTCTAGTCAGGTACTCACAGGGGTCCTTATTTAAAGATGGAACGTCACCATCAGGGCGCTCGCAGTCACAAGTCTTGTGCTTGCCATAGAAACTCAAACCCAAGGCCGCCCCTCTATTTAAAATCAATTACAGGAGGGTGAAGTACATTATCAGTCAGTGTTGTATAAATACTAAAGTCAAGCTATATTACATTTTTCAGATAACTTCTAAATAGCATCTAGGAGGAGAATATTTCTGTGGATAATCTCTCAGAGTTTGTATGGTTTATGGTTATAATGTGAATTGTGGTCTTGGCATGAGTGATAATAGGCCTGATGTGATGGAGCCCCAACTCCAGTCATAACACGCCTTCCTGATATATCCGCCTGGATCGCTTACCAGCATGTACTAATTATCACTTCCAAATGTGTATGTTGTCTTGAAGGCATGGACTTGATAAATGATGATTTCAGAAAATCAACACAACATTTAAATGTATTATTTTACACAACTATGTTGTAGCAAGGCAGCCATTATTTTGACCGTCACCTGTAATGGGACCTTGGATTGTGTGTGTTCTTTCTTTTTTTTTTTTCTCTCTCTCTCAGCACACACACGCATGTAGGGAAGATAAAAATTGGAGGGAGGATACAGTGTATATACACACACACACATATATATATATATATATATATACACACACACACATACATACACTCTATCCCCATATATTTTTTTTCACTTCCTAATATATAACCTACCTCCCCTATATTCAAGATCTCTCTTATACTGCTGCTAGACAACAGGGATACGGTTCCTGCCTCCTCTACAATATAGGAGAGGTGGGTATTGTTGTGTATGTGTGTATATATTTTACATACCGTATATTTACATTAAACCATATTATCTGGGGAAGAGTTGTCCCCCCCCCCCACCCCCTTGGTTCCTATGCCTATATTTTTTAACTTGTTTTTGACATTCAAATGTGAACACAGATGTACTATTTATTTACATTATATATATATTTTATGGTCGTTAAGAATATACCAAAAAACAACTTTAACGTTTAATACATTGTCGCCAAAAGGAGTCCTCGCTATATCTCGTATTCATTTATTTGCAGAGCACATATTAAATCATTTTTTACATATCTTACATTAGCTGTTTCTGAGGCCAGAAGGTCATGATGACATCCGACTGCTTTTTATAGAGTTTCATAGCAGACTACCTTCAAATAGAAAGCTTTCCTACATTGATTAAAATGCTTATCATTTTTCTTTAAGGTATTTGTTTTTTGCATAACTCATAAATAATTTAAATACAGACATCAATTCTCTTTTTATACCTTTATAACTATAAAGCTTCTAATATCGTGTTATTTGTAAATTAAACACAATATTTTTTATCTAGTCATAGTCTTCACAATACCACTTTCATTTTTTTTTTTACATTACATTGCTACCGTTAGGGTAGGAGGTACATTCTACGCAAGTGTCAGTGACATCTCAGACATTTTCAGGCAATAGAATAATTAAGTACCATTTTAAAAGTTAGCATTTTCTTACAGTAAATTTGAAGTTTCTAATTTTTGATTACCGGTAGTTATATTAGTGATTAATTATTGTAAATTAGTCCCTGTGGATTGGCACATGCTCATAGTAGTTTAAATACCTTTCACTTGAAATGTTGGACATTGTTCTCAGCCTCCACGGAATAACTACAATTAGTTTAAGCAGGTGCAAGTGCAATTGAGTAATTATTATACTACAACACAAAGATACAGGGCAAAAACTACAGGGGAGAAAGGCGTATTGACAAAAATTACAATACATAGGCCCTCTTACAATAGCGATTTGGCCAATTGAATAGGGCTCTGTATAAGCACAGAGCATATTTTTTACAGAAGTTTTTAGTTAGTGAAGACCTTGCTTTTGGATAGAAGTTCACTAACTAAAAACTTCTGTAAAAAATATGCTCTGTGCTTATACAGAGCCCTATTCAATTAGCCAAATCAAAATTGAATGAGGCCCATAGTAAGGTGAATAAGGTTTAATTAAATACCTTGTTGTGATGAAGGGGCTCAGTTAAGCTGTGAGCTATACAAAGTAGGGTCACCCAAGATGGGCAGGTCATTGCAGAGAAGTCAGACAAAATCACAGCCCACTGGATAATGAACTGGCAACCCACTCAATTATCTCTGCCAAGAAAACCTTATGGATTAGCACACCCAGACACAACATATGTGTGGTGTTCTGCTTTCTGTGCGGTCACAGAGAGGTGGACATGACTGAACAAGAAGACCATAGTAACTAAAGCTATGTCAGCAGAGAGAATGTGTACAGCGAAGTCAACTACAGATTCCATTAATCATTATAAGTACACTAGTCACTTGCCCGTGAAAAATGACGACATAATATGGTCTTAAAAATTGTGTCTTCTGTCTGTCTCTCTCTCCCCCTCTCCTTCTCCCTCGCTCCTTCCCCTCCTCCTCCCTCGCTCCTTCCCCTCCTCCTCCCTCGCTCGCTCCTTCCCCTCCTCCTCCCTCGCTCCTTCCCCTCCTCCGCCCTCGCTCGCTCCTTCCCCTCCTCCGCCCTCGCTCGCTCCTTTCACTCCTCCTCCCTCGCTCGCTCCTTTCACTCCTCCTCCCTCGCTCGCTCCTTTCACTCCTCCTCCCTCGCTCGCTCCTTTCACTCCTCCTCCCTCGCTCGCTCCTTTCACTCCTCCTCCCTCGCTCGCTCCTTCCCCTCCTCCTCCCTCGCTCGCTCCTTTCGCTCCTTCCCCTCCTCCTCCCTCGCTCCTTCCCCTCCTCCTCCCCCTCCTCCTCCCTCGCTCCTTCCCCTCCTCCTCCCTCGCTCCTTCCCCTCCTCCTCCCTCGCTCCTTCCCCTCCTCCTCCCTCGCTCCTTCCCCTCCTCCTCCCTCGCTCCTTCCCCTCCTCCTCCCTCGCTCCTTCCCTTCCTCCTCCCTCGCTCCTTCCCTTCCTCCTCCCTCGCTCCTTCCCTTCCTCCTCCCTCGCTCCTTCCCTTCCTCCTCCCTCGCTCCTTCCCTTCCTCCTCCCTCGCTCCTTCCCTTCCTCCTCCCTCGAGCCTTCACCTCCTCCTCTCTCGAGCCTTCACCTCCTCCTCTCTCGCTCCTTCACCTCCTCCTCTCTCGCTCCTTCCCCTCCTCCTCTCTCGCTCCTTCCCCTCCTCCTCTCTCCTTCCCCTCCTCCTCTTGCTCCTTCATTCCTTCTCTCTCCTTTCCTCCATCTCTCCCTCCCCTCCCCCTCCCTTTGTAGCCCTAAACTTACATATGCACATGATCATTTTTTTCCCAAGTAACATTAATTACAATATCTCACAAAGTACACCCCTTACATTTGTGTAAATATTTTATTATATCTTCTCATGTGACGACTATATCTTCTCATGTGCTACAATGTAAAGTAGTAAGTGTACAGCCTGTATAACAGTGTAAATGTGATGTCCCCTCAAAATAACAACACACAGCCATTAATGTCTAAACCGCTGGCAACAAAAGTGAGTACACCCCTAAGTGGAAATGTCCAAATTGGGCCCAAAGTGTCAATATTTTGTGTGGCCACCATTATTTTCCAGCACGGTCTTAACCCTCACTACTACTTACTACTTCACATTGTAGCAGAGGGGCATGTCTTCAGTGTTGTCACATGAAAATATATAATAAAATATTTACAATAATGTGAGGGGTGTACTAAATTTTGTGAGATACTGTATATTGATTTAAGAAAGAGTTAATAATCCATGTGCTTAATTTACCAGATTGTCACTTGAAAGAAACGTAAAAGGAGATGTAAACAAAGTGTTTTGGAGAGCCTGTTATCTCTGTTATCGTAACCAAGTATGTGCTCAAAAGAATGGGTCTAAGAGCACATGGCTGTTGCAATACAGAGATTCACAGGGTTCCCTGGCACTCTGTTCCCTGAACCATGTCAGGACAAAGGAAGAAAAACAATCCTACCTCGTCTCACTTTATTATAATTTCTCTAATTTATTTTTCCTTTTCTAATTTTTCAAATGCATGGTAGAAAAAGGATTACAGTGACCATTTAAGTATTAAAGGGACTCTGTCACCCCAAATTCAAGTTACTCTTAAAGTGCACGAAAACCTGGCTGTATGTTGTGTTATCTGTTTTATTCTAAAGTTAATCAGTCCTTTTACTTGTTCTATTTATATGCAAATGAACAGCTTGTGCATATTAACTAGCTGGTTTGATGTGCTAATTAACATTGTAGTCAGCTTGCCTGTCTCTATAGTGGCCAAAATAAAGACCCCCCCAGCGTTATCTGGCAATTAGACCGCTCTCTCTCCTTTATCAAACACAATGAGCCGCACCTTAGCATATAGAGACTTAAAATTTAAAATATTTCAGAAATGATTTACTGTAGAGCAAAAATTCTAGTACAGTGTGTAGCCAAAGCACTTTAAAATTAAATCAACATCCAGTCCATATAAATTAACAAACATACATACAAGCAGTGCCAGATCTACCTTTTTTGGAGCCCCTGGGCAGTGAAGTGGAGGAGCCCCTGCGAGTGAGTATGCAAGGTATGCACAGACCCATTTTTGCCTTTTCTGTGCGTGTACGTTACTTTTCCTGTTGTAACGGTCTTGTTCTAGGTTGTTATCCCCTAGAAGCCAGTCTATGAACTGCAGCATTTCATTTTTGTTAAGCCAGGAACTAGGCGGCTGCCTAGTTGGCCTAATGGGTAATCCGACCATGCATACAAGATCGAAGGTGATGAATCCCTTGCACCTTTTTAAATGTATCCAATCAGAACCAGAGCTGTACCTTAATGTGAATGTTTATTGGAGAAAAAATATCTGAAGCTTGGCAAATAAAGTGAAAAAGTTATAAAACGGGAAATGTAACATCACATGCATTTAACACAAGTCATGGCAATTCAGATAATTAAACAAAATACATTTTTTGTTAACAAATCATATCATAAAAAGGCGTACTTGACCTCTCTTTTACAACAGATTCTGTACTAATACACCCGGTTTTCAAGGAGAAATTTATTTTCACTGACAATCAAATAGGAATTTGTAATGTTACAATATAGCAATGTTTTGTGATATGAAAATTAGCTTAAAAGGCATATCAAAGTTTCCTGGATTATGAAGCATCTGATAGAGGAGAATAAGTAGTGTATACAAAAACAATTTTGCATGAAAAAATATCAAAATATGCATTAACAAACTCACCATGATGTTTGCTAAATCTCTTGAGTTTGCAAGCAGTGGCTTTTATGAATTAACACGTCTTGATACCTCTACTAAAATTAACATAAAATTAATAATTCGTTTTGGCCAGTCACCGGCAGCTTTTAGGTTTATTACGTTGTAACAATCAGTGATGGCAGTTTGTGCAGGAAAGCATCATGGGATGTGTAGTCTTCCTGTAAAAGGAAGCAGGAAGAACCAGACACTGATCTGTAGATCTCTGCATTGAGCTGCTGCAGGCTACTAAAGGTTTAAAATCTTTACGCAAGTACAGTGTTTCCATTGGTAGATATACTGTACCTATGTAGGCTGCTCTGTGGGTGTGGAAAACTATTTTTATTACAATAAATATCTATGTGTATAGAATTACTCCATATAATGTGTGTGTCTGATATAAGCAGCGGGTGTTAGATTAGAGAGAGGGAAAATCAGGAAAACTTGGATATACCTCCCAACATATGCAGCTATAAGCAACAATAGGTTTGGACAGATAAATATACTCAATTGTGGGATATACAATTGCAAATACATATGTGCTGTGTCTCAGGATCCCATATTACCATTGACTTGACAAGACAAATAAACTCATGGAGACGGGCATGTATTTTAAGATAATAATGCTGATGGTAGGAATGCTTATAGTTGGATATAATGGGTAGTAAATAAAAAAAAAAAAGGTTTCATTTTTATTTTTTTACATTTGAAAAATATTCTGTTTATTATCAATTCTATTTGTTTAAACAGACACTGTAGTCCGATTATTTAAAAAATAATACAAGCACCTATGAATCTTACGCTGTCCGCCACTATTAAATCACATTTCCAAAATAAGAGAATTCACAAAACATTGAAATATACCTATTCCTGTTCTTATACAACAAAATAAAGTTATTTTCATGGTGTTTAAAAAAGCAGCATATACGGTATTTAACTGATTACACATGTGAAATATGCACACACATTAAAATACAATATTTCAAACTTCTATGAAATAATAAGGTTTGCGAGCATGCAATATTTACTGGGAAATTACTAAATATTTGGTACAGGTCTTCAGTGCCCGGCATTTGTTTAAATTTGCGACACGAGATTTGTAAAATATTAAATATATGTAACATTACAGCTGTGTCTCCCTTTATTCACCAACAATTATAATAGCATTTGACAAAGTAGTCATCTATATATCTTTAGCAAATACTTTCAAATTTTGGCTTTAATTCTTGCCTTACAAATATAAAATCCTATCATCTAAATATCTTTTCTATGCATCCTATACTTGTTTTGCTAAAACCATAAATGAAAAATAAATAAGCAATTTAATAAATGGTAGTAAGTAGAATACAGAGCAGCGTGCTAAATATGTATAAAAAAAATAAATTTTAAGCGTTAAAATATACAAGTTTTTAATAAACGAGAATGCTATTTTTTATTAACGTTATTTATTTAAGTGCCTAAGTTTACGTATCACAATATGGAATATTCTAAGCTATTACAGAAATATCTTGCTTTGTATGTTGCTGAATTACATGACATTTGTATATAAATATAGCACCCGTTCCTATGTTTATATGGCTTTTCACAAACCTATTTATTTCCCCTGTAGCCGCTGCACTTGAATAAAATATAACTGTTAATTAGAATTGGCTTTCTATTAATTTACGCAATATATGAAATTGGTAAGTTCATTAATGTTTTATGTATAGGTTGCTTCAAATTAATTCTCACAGCAGTTAATTATATTGCTGTTCGGTGTACTCATGAGCAATCTCTAAAGGCACAATAATAAGGCATAAAAATAATTATAAGCATACTATGCTATAATAGGCACATTTAAATGTACTATGCAAAATGGTACCATGTCAGCCAAGAAAAATGTAGCTGAAGAATATAAAAAAAGAGAGCGATAATAAAAGTGTATGAAGGACTGTGTGGGTGGAGGGCTATACATTGAACTGGATATATTATCTACTAAATGTGTAAAGCAGGGGCAGGTACATTTTAAATATTATTTATACATGGGAAAAGAGAAAAACAGATTTATTAAAGTATCACATATTTTTTAAGAAAAATAATTATTGACTTATAACTCCTCAATTGGCACTGTGCTGACCAAAAAACCTAGCCAAAAAACCTAGCCCCCCCCCCCCAAGCACACCTCTGTTATAGACCCACCTTGTACAAAGGAAATGCTTTTTAAATGACTGGAATGTTAATTAATGGAATAATTGAACTTTGTTTAGATAAATAAATTGGAAAGTTTAGATGGAACTGTTGGTTTTTAATTGGAAATTATATAGTGACTAGCGAATTGCCCGTCAAAAAATGACGGCAATGAAATTGTAAGGTAGCTAAATTACTAAATGAATATAGTGTACCTATTTTGAAGCATTGTGATGAAGAGCTGGCAATCTGTGTTGATGTTGCTGCAGCATTAGTGGTGTGGAGCTGCTGTGTAAGCGTGCTGAATGTGTGCACTGTGTGGTATGAATATCCGTAGGTGGTTTGTGGCGTTTTGCGAGTTTGTTGTGGTGTTTTGCGAGTTTAGAGTGCTGTAGCCTCGTTTTCGTTTTGTTCGGCAGCCATTTTTTCTGTCGCTTAGATTTTTTTTTAGTCTCAAAAGTCTTTTATTTCGAGTAAAATCGAGGTGTAAGTTGCATTTTTGAGGTCCTGGGTGCTCCCTCTTGGTGTAGGTAAGGTTTTTATGTATGTGCTGTGTGTATGTATTGTGTTTTAAATGTTTGTATGTCGGCGTGTTGCGTCCGATGTTTGCGAGGTCGTAATGTGTGGTAACGTGTTTCGTAGGTTGTTTGCGTTCCTCGTAAAATTTAGCGAGTGTCGTAATTTGTGTGTCGTGTTTTTTGAGTAGCGACGTGAAGTTTGCGAGGGTTTGAGGCCCTTGCCCAGTGACCTCGCCAGCAACTGAGGCCCTCGGTTCGCAAGGGGCCTCAGTTGCTGACATGGAGCGCCTTCGGCGCTCCATGCCAGCAACTGAGGCCCGTGCCCAGTGACCTCGCCAGCAACTGAGGCCCTCGCATCGCGAGGGGCCTCAGTTGCTGGCATGGAGCGCCTTCGGCGCTCCATGCCAGCAACTGAGGCCCTTGCCCAGTGACCTCGCTACGCGAGGGCCGCGGCTCGCTACGCGAGGGCCGCGGCTCGCTTCGCGAGGGCCGCGGGCTCGCTTTGCGAGCCCGCAAGCGTGAGCAACGACCCGTACGCTCACAACTATATATGTGATACCTCACTACTACATGTCAAGACTATCCATGCATTTTCCACCACAATGACCACTTGAGATTATTATTTTATCATATTTTCTATATATTTCTGGACAGTGGTTATATTGAGCAGATAAGCCATTACAATAAAATGAACTGAAAGAACTTACACTGTAATGTGTAATATGCAATGGAGGCACAAGCTCCGCCCAAGACACTCACCATCTAAAGGTTATTTGTAGGCGGTAGCATAGTGACATCATAAAAGAGGCAAAGCAGTATGTTTTATGTCAGTTACTGAATGTATATCACATACTATCACAATTTATCACATCTACCCCTGCTAAGGCACAGAGGAGTCAATCCGCCAAAGTCTTGTGGGCAGACAACATAAAATTTGAAATGTTAAATCGACTTCATTTGTTGTATGGAAATGATACAATATTTTAAAGGGTTAAGTGACTTTGTGGTCACTTGCTGTAGTCACAAAACCGGTTTGTTGGAGACTGTGTTGGTCACAGGTTTGGGTCGAATATTCAATTTGAATGGCACTGGTTTCTTCATAATGAAGACAATTAAAAAAAGTTGTTATATGAACGATGAATTATTGCTTTGACTAAAAGGTAGGGAAGAACATGAAATCAATCAAGATACCAAATATAAAAGAAAAAAACAAAGAAAAAAATTATTTAGCAAATAGATGGCTGTTTTTCTTCTTAAATAAATTACTAATGGTTTCATACTGTATCGCAATGTTGATGTGGTGCATATAATTAGGATGCCCAATTAAAATCACTCAATTAAAAAGGGATATATTCAGCAGTTTAGGTACATAATCTACTTATGTATCAATTTACTTTTAGTTACTTTGCTTCATTAAAAAGTGCTTATAAGCTCTGTTTTTACTAACAAATATTACCTGATTGGGTCTGCCCTCTGTAGCACATAAAGACATAGACTGGGCATGCAGTGTCTCATACTAACCAATCAGTGACCATCACTCAGCAACATGCAGCTAAGACCTGGTCCCTGATAGGCTAGGACACTACACGGCACATCCAAACCTACAGAGTCTGTATATGCACTGCAGTGGTCAGACCTATACAGGGACTATTTGTACTATTTTAAAAACAGTCCTTTTAAGTACTTCTTAATAAAATAAAGTACATAAAAGTAAATAGGTATATTAACCAAGTAATATCCATAAACCTTCGATATCCCTATAACTGTTGGGATCGCCCCAAAACATTGGAGAATACAAGTAATAATTTTACACATTGTAAAAAAATAAATCAACAAACATAAGTGTTCCCTTCATATAAGTGTAAAACAACAAAACAAACTAGGATCTGAAATGGCTTGTTATTTGATGGTCTCTCACACGGGCCGTCCCTTTATTCCACACTTCGATATTTAGTAAACAAGTTGTACAGGACTCTCAGCGTAGACTTCAAGTCACAGTTCACAATGTCTGCAAAAAAGAAAAGAAAAGATATATATTCTGGGGAAATCCTGTATTTTTGTTAAGTAGTCAAGTCTCACATACCGTTCTACACAAAGTGGGTACAGGGTAACGGAGACCATAATAAACCACCATAGTGGTCACACAATAGGGTTTCATTTGTTATTTATAAGTTTCCCTCTCCCTAATCTAACCCCTGCTGCTTATATCAGACACACACATTACACGGAGTCAGTCTATATACACACAGATTTATTTTATTTAAAAAAAAAAAACAGTTTTCCACACCCCCAGAGCTGCTTACATAGGCACAGTGTACCTACCAATAGAAACACTGCATTTGGGTACGGATTTTATCACTTTACTAACCTTCAAGCCGCACAATGCAGAGATATACAAGAGCAGTGTCTGCGCTGCTCCTGCTTCCTGTGCAGGGGGACTACACATCCCACAATTCCTTCCCGCACAAACTGTTATCACAGATTGCTATAATATATTAGCTGCCTGTGATTGGCCATAATGAATTTTATGCTAATTTCTAGCAGGGATTTCTAGGGATGTTAACTCTGAAAAACAACTGCTTGCAAACTCAAGCAATTTAACAATCTTTGGGGTAAGTATAATAATGTTTATTTTGGTATTTTTTTCCATGCAAAAAAATGGTTTTCATACCCTACTGATTCTGCTTTATCAGATGCATTCATAATAAAAGAATCTTAAATATGCCTTTAATAACTAATTTGAGAATTTGTTTTTGAAACCTAACAGAAATACTTTTCTCCACCACAATCATGGGTCCGGAGGGTGGCAGCCGCAGACGCTGTCCTGATAGAAGTCTTTATCCAACTCCTTTCCTGCAGTAAACCATGCAGACATATCTTTATTGTCAGCAAAAGATAGTACCAAAATGTTTGCCACCCCGTTGACCCTTAATAGGGGGTGGAGAAAAATAAAATGCTTAAATGTATATTTTTAATGCTACAATTAAAGTTTAATACCATTTTACGCTAACAGGTTGCTAAAAAAAAACAATGAAATCCAATTATATGATCACTACATTTTTCTTTAATATTGCTATGTTTCTGTATATTAGCCCCGGCTATTCAAATATTTACCTTCTGGTCTAGGCTTTGGTTTTTCCAAACCACCATCTTGCATGAGTTCAAAGGAGAAGGACACGTTGAGGACCTGTTTATTAGAAAAGGTTCATGATTAGCTTACTGCCGAAGGTAGTTGTCATTTTGTAAAAAGAAAAAATATTATAGGAAATCATAAATTATGAAATGAATGAGATTATATATATATATGTATGTATGCATGCATCTATTGGATTGGGGGGGGGGTGAGGTTTACACCTTTGTGAATGAGATCTGGATGATCTATTGACATTGACAATATAAACACACATACATATAAATAGACAAACAAACTGCCATTCAAGAGTACCTGCTGGTGTATATGCCTTTAACTAATGAAAAAATAACATTGAATATCCAGGACAAAAACATATTGGTTCCGTAGTCCAAGGTAAACATTGCAATTTTTGCAAATTATGAAAAAGTCTGAATGAACATGCTGTTATATTCGTGCCGCGACCTTAGAGCGTCTGTCAAAAGCGTGCCAACAAATGCGCGCCGGACCGAAGGCAAGGTGGGCTTAGGGGTGTTAGTGTTAGGGATCTAAGGGTTAGGGTTGTAAGGGTTAGGCTTATGTGTCTTAGGGTTAGAGGGGTTCAGGGCGTTCGGGTATACACATATTACAACCCTGCGCTTTTAACGGCACGCATTTGTCAATGATTTTTTCACTTTGCGCTGATGTCGGAGCACAATTCTCCTCCACGTAAAGGTCGGGGTGCCTGTTATATTATTATCCAGTGTCTGATATCTTTCTAGTTACTCATCACTGACTTTCACTCCCCAATAGGTACTTTTGTTTTAACAGAGTGTACTTTTCATAAAAAGCACTAAAATACCTACATTTCTAAAAAAGCCAGTGGCAGAGCTACTGTTGGTGCAGCAGGTGCAAGGCACCAAAGCCCACAACAGGTGCAGGGCACTAGGGCCCACAACAGGTTTGGGGCCCACTTTTACTGGCAGTGAATGAGGAATCTTAATTCATTAGATGAGTTTGGTAGATATTTATTTTATAGAAAGGTAATCTGGTCACTATAGGGTTGATCTGACCATCTACATATAATTTGGGCTTTTTTATTGATTCCCAAGGGGTGGATAGAGAAGTTACAAGGGGGTGAAAGCCACTACTGAAAGCCATCCTTCCCCTTCCTGTCATCAAATTATTTGCTTATAAAACAGGAATGAGGGAGATTTCAGTGGAAATTATCATATATTTAACCTGTCTATCTGTAGTCCCAACACTTCATAGCAAATAGAGAAGAAGGCGATGGACCAGATCTACTTCTGAACCTAAAACTGGACATTATTAAAATTATTATGCTGTTTAACCATGTCCCTGATAGGCTAGGACACTACACTGTACATCCAGCTCTAAAGAGTCTGTGTCTGCATACGGCAGACCCATACAGGGGATATTTGTGTGATTTTAGGCAGTAAAAACTAAGCTGTTAAGCACTTCTTAATAAAATAAAGTATATAGATAAACAAGTATATAATATACCTAGCAAAATCCTATATATTTTAAATGCAATTTCTATACAGTGGATATAAAAAGTCTACACACCCCTGTTAAAATGTCAGGTTTCTGTGCTGTAAAAAAATGAGACAAAGATAAATAATTTCAGAACTTTTTCCACCTTTAATGTGACCTATAAACTGTACAACTCAATTGAAAAACAAACTGAAATCTTTTAGGTAGAAGGAAGAAATAAATATAAAAAATAAAATAATATGGTTACATAAGTATACACACCCTTAAACTAATACTTTGTTGAAGTCCCTTGTGATTTTATTACAGCACTCAGTCTTTTTGGGTATGAGTCTATCAGCATGGCACATTTTGACTTGGCAAGATTTGCCCACTCTTCTTTGCAAAAACACTCCAAATCTGTCAGATTGCGAGGGCATCCCCTGTGCACAGCCCTCTTCAGATCACCCCACAGATTTTCAATTGGATTCAGGTCTGGGCTCTGGCTGGGCCATTCCAAAACTTGAATCTTCTTCTGGTGAAGCCATTCCTTTGTTGATTTGGATGTATGTTTTGGGTTGTTGTCATGCTGAAAGATGAAGTTCCTCTTCATGTTCAGCTTTCTAGCAGAAGCCTGAAGGTTTTGTGCCAATATTGACTGGTATTTGGAACTGTTCATAATTCCCTCTATCTTAACTAAGGCCCCAGTTCCAGTTGAAGAAAAACAGCCCCAAAGCATGATGCTGCCACCACCATGCTTCACTGTGGGTATGGTGTTCTTTTGGTGATGTGCAGTGTTATTTTTGCGCCAAACATATCTTTTGGAATTATGGCCAAAAAGTTCAACCTTGGTTTCATCAGACCATAAAACCCTTTTCCAACATGCTTTTGGGAGACATAAGATGTGTTTTTGCAAAATGTAGCCTGGCTTGGATGTTTTTCTTCGTAAGAAAAGGCTTTCGTCTTGCCACTCTACCCCATAGCCCAGACATATGAAGAATACGGGAGATTGTTGTCACATGTACCACACAGCCAGTACTTGCCAGATATTCCTGCAGCTCCTTTAATGTTGCTGTAGGCCTCTTGGTAGCCTCCCAGACCAGTTTTCTTCTTGTCTTTGCATCAATTTTGGAGGGAGCTCCAGTTCTTGGTAATGTCACTGTTGTGCCATATTTTCTCCACTTGATGATGACTGTCTTCACTGTGTTCCATGGTGTATCTAATGCCTTGGAAATTCTTTTGGACCCTTCTCCTGACTGATACCTTTTAACAATGAGATCCCTCTGATGCTTTGGAAGCTCTCTGTGGACCATGTCTTTTGCTGTGGGATGCGACTAAGAAAATTTCAGGAAAGACCAACTAGAGCAGCTGAACTTTATTTGGGGTTAATCAGAGGCACTTTAAATGATGGCAGGTGTATGCGGACTCCTATTTAACACAATTTGGAATGGGATTGCTTAATTCTGGACACAGCTACATCCCCAGTTATAAGAGGGTGTGCAGACTTATGCAACCACATTATTTTTATTTTTTATTTTTCTTCCCTCCACCTAAAAGATTTCAGTTTGTTCTTCAATTGAGTTGTACAGTTTATAGGTCACATTAAAGGTGGAAAAAGTTCTAAAATGATGTATCTTTGTCTAATTTCTTTTTACAGCAAAGAAACCTGACATTTTAACTGGGGTGTGTAGACTTTGTATATCCACTGTGTATGTATATATATATATATATATATATATATATATATATATATATATATATATTTATATATTAAAATATAATTGATTCCTGCTATGTGCAAACATATGTGACATCTTCTAATAATCCTATCATCCTGGCCATGTAATACCTTTTGTTCAAAGCTGTCTGGAGTCAAGAAGAAATTGTGCAGGGGCACAAAATAACCTTCCAGAAGTCCCATAAGAAGTACCAGGTACACACCATCAGCGAACTGCAAGGGAGAAAGTGAGTTGGGTTATTAGAGTAGAACGGACAAATCTGCCAACAAGAGATACAGCTGAGCATGGACATGTAATACCAGGCTCTGTAATTAACACCGACTGCAGGCACTACATCAAATTATCTCTGACTGTTTTTGGTATCTACTTAAGTGTTATAAAAAATGCCACAAGAAAACCTCTGTATTTTATTAAGAATGGGGGATTTTTGGTCATGCCAAAACATGGACAGCCCCAAGAGTTGTGGTACACTCATGCCTTGTTGTTATTACATTTCCTGGAACTTATGCAGTAACATTGTTTTCAGTTCTTCGGTCGTGCCCTACTCTCAGTCTCCATATTGAAGCAGCACGCCAGGCACATCGGTCTGTGTTTCTGCTTGTGCTTATTCATATGGTTTTCTTGGCAAAGATACTGAGGTGGGTTGCCAGTTACTTCTCCAGTGGACCGTCATTTGTCTGACTTCTCTACTATGGCCTACCCATCTTGGGTGACCCTACATTGTATAGCTCACAGCTTCATTGAGTTACACAAACTCCTTCACCACGACAAGGTAACGACTCAGAAGGGGACAATTACTTTAGCTTATTATAAAACACAACTGTAATACAATAGCGTTTCATTTATTTAATAACTAATTTCGTTTAAAATCATTGTTTGGAAAAAAACAAACAATGGAGCTTTTAAAACGTACATTTGAATTTTAGTGTTCCAGGGACTAGCTGCTTCTCCACACCTCCTAATGTGTCCAGGATTTGCCCAGGATGCTGCCCTGATAGGACACTTTATCTACATCCACTTATGCAGTGGTCATTGTAGGCAATCTTAGACTAGTAAAAAAAAAAAAAAAAGGACAGCCTCCTGGGCAGGTTTCTGGACACCTGGAGTGAAAAAACAGCAACTTTACTGGCACCTGAAACATGAAAGTTTAAACAAGTTACATTGAAGTTCTCTTTTTCATATATTGTATTGCTAATCAGTTATTAAATAAACAATTACATGATCACTCACAGGACAATAGTACAGTTACAGATATGAATACAAAATAGAAATGTTATGTTCTACTTCATATACGGACGCGCCCCTGAATCTTATGGTCCACTTTATATCTCCCAAATTGTGGGAATGTAGACAAACCACCAACCACGTCGCAGATCCATTTAGAGAAGAGAACCCATACAGTATTGCACAATATAAACTGGTACTAAACATAGAACAACCTTTTATTCCTATAAAATATGAATGCTTGGTCTTCTAGAGATATATATTACTAGGGAATTGCCCGTCAAATATGATGGCAATAACATTTTAAGCCTGGCAATTCTGTTTGCCACACAACGCAAGGTTCTGCCCCCTGGCTACTTTATGGGCCGAAGACGCTCATCGCGAGCCTCTCCCCACTATTTCACCCCTGTGTCTCCTTCCCCCCTCTCCCTGCGAGTCCCCCCCCTCTCACCCCTGTGTCTTTTCCCCCCCACTCTCACCCCTTTGTCTTTCCCCCCCACTCTCACCCTTGTGTCTCCCCCCCCCCCACACTCTCACCCCTGTGTCTCCCCCCCCCCCACACTCTCACCCCTGTGTATCCCCCCCCCCCCCACTCTCACTCCTGTGTCTTTAGTGTTTTTTTTAGTGTTTTGGTTCTGCCGCTTATCTCGTAATTTTTTTCATCTCCTATATTTTTTCTAAGTGCTACGGCGCTCATTACCAAAGTACTACGATTTAACGGCTCGCCTCGCCGCACGAGGCTCGCCTGCAATGAGCGCCTGCGTTGCTCATTGCCAATGTGCTACAATTTAACGGCGAGCCTCGCACTACGCAACGCAGCGTGACGACGAATCATAGTTAGACAATTATAATATGTGATAGCACAGGTATAACAATATAGAGGGTATATGTGCAATCCAGCGTAATTCAAATACAGTCTTGGCTAATGATAACTGCTGTTGGGAGCACAGTGCCTATGTGGTTACCCATATATTTATCTATACAATAAATAATTGGTCCTGCGTGTACCCTTATGAAGTGCTTATGTATTTATTTTTTCTCTATACTGTGCTATTAGAATTAGAGTGATTCTAGAATGTGCGGATAAATGGAAAACTGACCTATACTGACCAGAATAGAAATATAGCTTTAAGCACGGATAATAGATAGCACCAATATTAGGGCACATTGATCAAGAGAATCCATGAGAAACGGGATAACAGTGACATCACATGGAGGTCAGCAGTGACCTGAATCCCCAAGGGATCCATTTACCCGATGGTGGACGTGGTTCCAGTGTGCCTAGAGCTGAATCTATACATACCTCATTTTGCCGATTATATGTGAGTGTGATATCATGCAACATATTTTCCCTAAGATAGAAGTGTATCACAAATAGGTGCATCTACATATTGGTTGCACTTCTCTCTCCCCTTCCTCTTTTTATAGTTAAAGATAATCATATTTGGTACATTCGCACAAGGCTATCACACCTGATAACGATAGAAATATAAAAAATTCCATTTTTTTCTACTGATCCATCCTTGGCTTTGTCACATTTCTCCTTGGTTTCAAATAAATGATATAATATATAAAAATATATATACTAAGAGGAGGCCAAGGCAATGCACTGCTCCCCCCCCCCCCCCCAAAGGAAATCACAAATGAAAACACGTAGATAATGATGGTTTATTACCCCTCTTACCTGTGTTTCAAGTTCTGTAACTTCCAAATTCAGTTTATTTAGGTGTTTATTCACAAATGTGATAAGAGTCTGAAAGGGAAGTGGAAGAATGATCAGATGTCACTCTAAAATACAGTATCATAATATCAGGATTGTCTCACAAACTCCTTGTATCATATTATATATGTATATTATATATGTAGACCCCTACAGCCCATGCCTCCCTTCCTCCACCCATGCCCCCCTCTTTTCACTCCATGCCCCCCTCCTTTCACTCCATGCCCCCCTCCTTTCTAGCAAATAAATAAATTGCAATATTTCTGGATTATGTAGCTTTGCCTTTAATGGGGCAGAGTGGACGTTGCAAATATTGTTTGATTTAAAAATATAGGTAATAAGTACTTTAAAAGTTGAATGATGTTCTAAAATTACATTTTCTCACAGTAAACTATGCAGAAAGAGGGATTAATTAGCAATTACTAGCTCACTCCAACCTAGAGGCTGATTCACAGGTAAAAATTTCAAACTTTAGTGTACGTTTAACGAAGGAAATAAATGTTTTTTATAACATTCTCTTGATAAAGATCTAGCTATAGTTTTAAATATAATTCACTGTGTCTTTTTAAGCTTGGCAAACTGTTAATGTGTCGCTTTAAAGGTCCATTTACCTCACTATAGGTCTTCATGGTGTGAAAGTACAAGAGTCTATGTTAAATGATCTATTTATTTTTTTAACTACACTAATAACACCTAAAAATCTACAGTCTTAGGTCTGTTTACAAACACACTTCTGACTGTTCCATGATCAACAACATCTGCCGACACTGAGTGACACGGAGCGGTGTAGACTCTGGGAATAAAAATATTTATGTTTTTTCTCTGCTTTCGGGAATGCTGCAGCCATCAGTTAACCCACAAGTAACACATTTAGAAGTTTCCAGCAGTCATTTCTCTGCACAGATGAATTTGGGAAGGGTTAACTGTCTTTCTGCTTATGCTCTCTGCACAGAGCTGTTACTCTGTCTGGGGGAATGTCAGAGTCTCATGTAAACAGACACTTCATTTATGATTTTTTTTTCTGTGAAAAAGGCACCTATTTCAAAAAATCAAAAAGTATTTCAACATGTTTTAGGAGAACTTTACAGTGGTGTGTTCCATGTTGTGCTGAATTTACTGGCCCTTACTGTCAAGAAGCTTTAGACCTTATGAATGCAACACAACAAATACTCACTAATTAAACACTGTTGAGATGAAAACAGTTATTAGATGTGTAAGCCAAATGAAAAATAATAATATGGATATAAATATAATATTGTATATAAAATAAGCCAAGAGGAAGGAGAATCCATAGATTAAACCATCCAACCAAATAAAGAGAACATTTCTCACCTTTTTAACTACATTAAGCTTGTCTGGAGCATGGTCAAAGAGGGTGTCAAAGGCATCTCTCTCTTTAAAAGAAAACAAGCAAACAAATATTAGAGATCTATTCAAGTTTTTTAAGAATACTTTTAAACAGACATATATATTAAATACACAGAAATTGCTGAGTAGACAGTTTACGTTTTGGAACCTACAATATCTCCATTCATAGGCACCAACAGTGTTAAATGACCACTGCAGGGCTCTTATTGTTGTTGTTGTTCAGTCATGTTAGACTCTCAGTGACCATATGGAAGCAGCACGCCAAGCACGTCTGTGTGGCTTTTGGTTGGACTCCATATGGTTTTCTTGACGATACTGGAGTGGGAAGCCAATTCCAATGGACCGCGATTTGTCTGACCCATCCCTTATGACCTGCCTATATTGTGTGGCCCTATATGGTATAGCTCACAGCTTCATTGAGGTACACAAGCCCCTTCACCATGACAAGATAGCGATTCAGAAGGGGAGTGCTCCTATAATAGGGATTCAAATGGTTTCTTTAGTAACAAAATTTTCACAAAAATAAGTGTAGCTTTTAAAGCTTAAAATTGTGTTTCAGACTCTAGCAGAGATGGTTCTCTCCACTCTTTATTCAATATGTGAGAGAGGATCTGCCCAGGTCATGTTTTGTTTCTGATCTATCTAGGTCTGCCTGAAGTGGTCCCTGAAAGGAAGGAGGCAGATAAACACTCGCTGGATGTTTGATAAAGGGTGGAGAAAAACAAATCTGCTGAAATAGAAAGTCTGATATTTTGTTGTTTTATTTTCCTTTTCATGTATACTTTGAAATTCACAAGAGGTATATTTTTATTTAACTTACCATGTCTCCCTGATAGAGCCCTAAAAAACAAAAACAGAAATATATTAACAAAACTGGTCTGGAGCCCATCTCCTTCCAAAAAATCCTCTGTACCATGTTTATTAGTATTATTGTACTTGCACTACAATAACATGTTGTGTTAAATCTTTTGAGATTTAGAGGAACATAAACATATGATATCTCACATCTATGCACGTCTTTGTTTAAGCATTTCCCTTAGTACGTTTTTTTTTTTTTTTTTAGTAACACCAGACATCATTTGATGTGTATTGTTTGTTGTTGTCTTCACTAGTTCTTAAGGAATAGAACTACAATGGTACCTTGGTACTCAAGCTTAATCTGCTGATTACCAAATTCCCACAAGGAGTAATGAAAATTGGTTTTAGCAAGGGTGACAAGTACCAAGGTTTTCTGCTCACCCAGAAGGATTGAATACAGAAATCGGCAAGCTTGGAGGTAGTCGAGTACCAAGGATCTACTGTATATCCCACCAAGATTCCTAATTAAGCACAAATAAGCAATATGACACTTACTCTAAAGGAAGTAGTACTGTAGATACTCAAATATAGCGCCACCCAATTATACCACAAGAGTTACAAATTTAGTAGGTGAATGGGTAAAAAGAGCAAGACGCAAATATAACGCAAAGGTTAAAATTGTAAAAAGACTGTACAAAACAATATGTGCTGAATCCTGTCCCAAAAGCACCCAAATGGTGCATAAATGATTTAATATTCAATATAACAAGTAAATACAACAGAATATTATGTCAATGCCACGTTTATATACATATATAATATGTACTGTATGCCTGAGACCTCCACTCCCATTCCCACCCGCTCCCGCCCCAGCGTGACAGACATCACAATGGCCGCAGCCTGTGGTAAAAGCAGCAATGGTTGCAGCAGCAGGATGCACTCTAATAAAGACATCTGTAGTTACCCTTACATATATTCTCATTTGACGCTTGCAAACTACAGTTTTTACCATTCTCTTATTCTTTATTGTTATAGCTACGGTTTTAGACATATAACATAACACTAATACAAGAGAAGCACATAAAGAAACTCTGACATTATTATTGTTGTTTATTTGTAACGCACCAACATATTCTCTAGCGCTATGACCGTATCAGATCTAGATTGAGAAACCGAGCACCTGATTTTTTTTATGGGCAAGTGTTCTGGGCTGTGGAACCTGAATTTAAAGGGCCATTTAACTCATTGTAGGTGGTCGTCATGGTGTGAAAGAGCACACAATTGTATATTTAATGTTTTTTTTAAAATCAGATTAATAACAGCTAAAAATCTAATGTTTCTTCAAGTCTTAGTTAATAACAAATGCAGAGTCCAGGGCTTGCTATGGTTATTCTCTTTGGGGGAAGACAATGATTGATACAAGCTTTTGCCTGGACTCAGGATACACTGCACAGATCAGTTAAGCCATAGCTGTCCTGTTTTCGGGGAGTCCAGCATTCCATGCCTGTACAGATTTGTTAAGGGTCAATATATATTTTTTCCATTTGAAAAATCTACAAGAGCTGCAGCACCAAAGCGGAGCACTAACCCTACTGAGTCAGTCAGCATTGCTCAAATTCCAGAGAGGCAACGGAGCAGAAACCTGAAATTTCTGCCATAAGAAAAAAAAATAAGGTCTGTTTCTTTCATCTTGTAAATATAAGCAGTGTTATAATTGGATGGGAGGATACCTCTGCAACCGGATTGGCTGCAGTAATGCAAAAGCATGTGGGCAGTCTGTTATACATGTAAACACAGATTTTATTTCATTTCTCAATGAAAAATGCACTTATTTAAAAAATTCCAAACGTATATCAACATGCTTTTATGAGACCTTTACAATAAAATGCATTCCTATATAAAGGGATATGGAAGGTTCCTGAATTTTACTAGGTATGTAATATCCTTCTGTATGTAATTTCTTTTTTATTAAGTGCTTTTAAAATCAAACAAATGGTCGATGTATGGGTCTGCCCACTGCAGTTCATGAAAGCATAGACTCTGTACTACTGACTGTGCAGAGTCTCATACTAACCAATCAGTGACTTTCTCTCAGGAACATTCTATAAAGGGCTACTGAGACGTGGTCCCGGACAGGAAACTACACTGCACATGCAGCCCTACAGAATCTGTGTCTGCATACACTGTAGACGGCAGATCCTTATAGGAACTATTTCTTTTTACTCAGCAAATACACAATTTATAAACACTTCTTAACCAAAATAAAGTACATACAAGTAAATTATTGTTTTTGATTTGAACTTACCCCGGTATAGAGATACGGAATATGTTGGCGTGCTATAAATAAAGGAATAATAGATACACAGGTATATTATATACCTAGTAAAATCCAGGAACATTCCATATCTCTTTAATTTTACTCTACGCACTAATTCTGCTTCATTAAGGAGTTAATCTTATCCCTACTATATGAAGTCTGGGGTTCTGTTTTACATGTTTGCATCTCAGACTCTGCTATAAAGTCCTGGCTGGACATTCCCCACTCCGGGACCTCATTAATATCAGCAAATGGATCACGTTTCTCAAACAACATCTGTGTCCCATTACGGCGCTATTGGCAGCGGCGGTGATGACATACTCTGTGTTACCCGTGATTTCCTCTTGGATTTGTCGAGACTGCAGCATCCCGTCCAGCTTCTGAAAGAAATACACCAACAAACCAAGGTGATGATTTTAAGTGAAAGTTTTACATTTTACAGCTTAAAAAACAGAATTATAACCCTGGAGGGACTAGAAATAATGTGAAAAACAATGTCTTTTCCAATATATATCACTCTATATTTCTGTTTAAAGCTATAGATGCATGATATTTCCTTTTTCTTGTATATATGAACATGGTATGCGGCACTGCACATATTGTTCTGCCAAAGCAAATATTTTTCTTGTATATTTGTATATATTTCTTGTATCTAAATATGCCATACCATTATTTGTTACATTTATAAATGTTTAATCTAAATGCATATATTTAAATTAATTAAAATTCTACAATACAAATTTAAATTCATGTTTAAAGGGCAAGGATGCAGATTTATTTCTGGCATGAGCAGTTTATAAGCTCTGGCTGAAAAGGCATATCCAAATTTCAAGGGTTAATACATTTCAGCTCTCCGTAGGCAAAATGGAGTTATGTATGTGTATGCAGCACATCTCATAAAACATTTTTTTTATGTTAATATCTAAAAATTCCTCTAATGATTATGTTGCCACCTCCAGGGGGTGTCTACACAGGCCACTGATCACCCCCAATCCGCATGCAGCATGAGGGGTGCAATATTAACCAACTATTTACCTGCTGTTGCTTGCTCAGCTTCCTGTCTCTAGGTCAGCAGCAATACATAGCATATATCAGTGATACACTACGTATCACAGACTGCTTTGCAGCACAAACAGGAACCCCATAGCTAATTCAAAAACAAATCATTTTAAATTTGATGCTAATTTAGCCTGGGTTTGGAGGGTGTTAACCCTGGTTTTCAACAGTCAGAATTTACAAGATATTTTGCTGACTTCAATGTAAGTGTTTAAATGTTTATTTTGGGATTTTTTCATGCAAAAAAGTTTGCATACACTACTAATTCTCCTCTATCCGATGCATTCATTATCCAGCAAACGTACTTATCCCTTTAAAGGCAGTCAGTGAAGAGCACGGACTAGACACACTGCTTAGAACTGCCTTCATGTCATAGCAAGGACTGCTCCAACTCCACTGATGATGTTATAGGGAGTGAAGACAAGCAGCTCAACTGTAAGCTTCAAAATGAGTTTCACAGTAATTTTTATATTGAATATTAATTTAGGAAAATGAATATTATTAATTGATTAAACATCAGCTTCCATTTCTTAGGACATTACAATGGTCCCAATTTTTTCTACCCAATCTATTTGCCCAAATGCTACACATCAATGGACTAACAGGTATCCTAAGCTATGATTAGAGCTAGTGGTCTATGGATCTTCCTTACTGAATAAATTACTGAACTGAGAGAACTTTGGTAACCTAGTTGGTGTTAGCGTGAAGATGAGAAACATCTTGCTTACTATGAGGGATCAAACTTATTTGGGGAGTTTTGTAACATTGTTTAATGTGAAGCGGAAGTAAACAGACATGTCATAATACTCATTTAATTAATGAATTTTGCTACTGGGGATTTTAACAAGTCTAATGTGATTAACCAGAAAATAGTCACAAGTCAGTTAAGTTATTTAACAGTGACAGATGAAAGTGATTTGTTATTATTGTATGGAAACTTGTACAAAAGCCACAAATAATTAATATCAAAGACAAATTACCTGGACCACCACAACCTGAATGGAGACATGGTCTGGAAGCCTGATAGGGGCCCGAAAGTACTGGGATAATGCAACCAAAAGATGAAGGATGGCAACCACTGATTTGGCATGAACAGCTGGAAGAAATAATAGAACATATTTTCTTTGGACAACTGTATGAGGATTTTATCAAATCAAATAGAAAACAATTCACTTTATTATATTAGCAGCTTGTATGTTAAACTAATATTAAACGTTGTAGTGTTTGCTTTTAAAAAGGGACAGTGAGGTTTTCTGGATTTCACTGGGAATATAATATACCTGTGTATCTCTTTACTTTTGTGTACTTTATTTTATTAAGACGTGCTGCAGCTCATGAAGACAGAAGTACAGGATGTGAGGTCTCATAGTAACCAAATCAGTGGCAACATTCTGCAACATGCTACTTGTGTTAATTATGTTGTTGTTTAGTTGTTCTGTAGTGTCCCACTCTCTGTGACCCTATCAACCACAGCACGCCAGGCACATCTGTCAGCTATTGCCACTCAGATCCATCAAGCTCATGTTCATTGCTCTAGTGACTGTATCTACCCATCACAGCCTCTGCCGTGTGCCTTTAATCTTTCCCAGCATCAGTCTTCTCTAAGAAATTCTGTCTTCTCATGATATCGCCAAAATATTTAAGCTTCAGCCTCATGCTCATACCTTCTAGTGAACAGTTTGTCTTGATTTCCTGAAGTACTGAGTTATTGGATCTTCTTGCAGTCCAAGGGACTCTAAGCAGTCTTCTCCAGCACCACAATTCTACAAGGCGTCAATTCTACGGCGCTCAGACTTCTTTACAGTCCAGCTCTCACATCCGTATGGTACTACTGGGAATACCAGTTCTAACTATGAAGGCATTTGTTAATAATGTAATATCTTTACTTTTTAATAGCTTGTCCAAGCTTGCCATAGCTTTCCTTCAAAGAAGCAAAACATCTTCTAATTTCATGAATACAGTCACCATCTGCAGAGATCTTGGATCCAAGGAAAATAAAATCTGTCACTGCCTCCACGACTTTCCCATCTATTTGCCAGGAAGTGAGATTGTCGTTTGCCATGATCTTCGTCTTTTTAACGTTGAGCAGCAGGCCAGCTTTTGCACTCTCTTCTTTTACCCTCATCAATAAGTCCTTTAGTTCCTCCTCACTTTCAGCCATCAGAGTAGTATCATTGGTGTATCTGAGGTTGTTGATATTCCTTCCAGTAATATTGATTCAGGCTTTCGACTCATCCAGTCCAGCCTTACACATGATGTACTCTGTGTATAAAGGTGAATAAATAAGGTGCCAATATACAACCTTGTTGCACTCCTTTTCCGATCTTGAACCATTCTGTTGCACCATGTTCGGGTCTGACCGTGGCTTCTTGACCGATATACAGATTCCTCAGGAAGCGGATGAGATGATCTGGTACTCCCATCTCTTTAAGGACATGACACATTTTGTTGTGATCCACACAGTCAGAGGCTTTAGAGTAGTCTATGTAGCAGAAGTAATTATTATCCAGCAGACATTGGCAATCTCATGTGCCTCTGTGAAACCCGGCTTGCCCATCTGGTGGTTCTCAGTGCATATATAAGATAGTTTACGGACAGGCTAGTTTGAAAAACACTGCACTTCAAGTGTGTGCATTCATGAGCTGCAGAGGGCAGACCCAAATTATATGGTTTTAGTTTGTAAAAACAGAGCTTATAAGCACTTCTTAATAAAATAAAGTACATAAAAGTAAATCAATACCCAGGGATATTATATACGTAGTAACATCCAGGGACCTTTCATATCCCCTTAAAGCCCTCAATGTATTTACTTTCATTAGAATCTATCTGTAGTACAGGTGTACTAGCCTATATGGGGCGACACAACTGGAAAGATCTCAGGCCATAAATTACAAAGTCCCTCTAGGTTTATAAACACCCCAAACGACATTTCCTTTACATTTAATGTACACATTATTTTGAGGTTTATTTTTACTCTACTATCGCTTTGAAAGTTTAAACAGTTTAGAAGCAAGATGCTGCAAACTTTATTATGGCAAAAAGAAATGTCCCTCCATATTGTAAATTAAATCAGGTAGAAATAAATAAACAAATAAATAAATAAAAAAAGGTATTGCTATTCTACAACAATCATTCATTTTGCATTCCTTCTCATATATAAATATACAATGGACCCTTGGTACTCATCGTTAATTGGTCCCGGAAGGCACGACGAGTGGCAAAAATGACAAGTACCAAACTCCCATATGCAGTAATGTAAATTGGTTTTAGCAAGCGTGACGAGTACCAAGGTAGCATCGAGTGCCAAAGGATTTTTTGCTCATCAAGATGCGTTGAATACGAAAGCAACGCATTTTGAGCTAGTCGAGTACCGAGGGTCCACTGTATATAAATATACATACACACAGAAATATACACACACCATACATAAAAGCGGTCTTTCAAGTGGCAAATTTAATACTATATTTTATTTCCCCTTCTGGATCGCTACCTGGACGTGTTAAAGTGGCTTGCGTATGTCAGTGAAGCTGTGAGCTATATCATATAGGGTCACCCAATATGGGCTGGTCATAGCGGAGAGGTCAGATAACTCATGGTCCACTGTAGAAGGAACTGGCAACCCACTCCAGTATCTTTGCCATGAAAACATGATGGATGAGCAGGACCAGACACAAGATCTGCCTGGCATGCTGTGGTCCACAGGGTCATGGAGAGTCGAACACGACTGAATGGCTAAACAACAACAATTTTTATTGAAATGTGAGAATAATAGAAGATTACCATCTTGTGATGCCAAGCAGCGGCTGCCCTGTTACAATATCATTGCCGGCCACTACACCACATTAAATTATGTCAGCGTTTATGTCTTGAGTACTGCAAGGTATCATTAAATCATCTGGCCTTTTAATGTTAGTACAGAACCCAGATTCATTTCTGCAGAGCCTTCCGGAGCCTTTAGATGTGGAAAGTGCCCTAATATCAATCCAGTCATTAGTCCAAGACGGTGCCAGATCCGCACCGAGCAAAATAACCTCTTATAGACGCGTTTATACAGAAAAAGAATTAGCTAAAAGGGTATTATTGAAAACAAGGTAACCAGAAATACTGATGCCACTAGAAATAATACATCTGTACGGTGATTATCTCTAGGACAGCAAATAAAGTGGTACCTCGGTACTCGTCTACTTCAAAACTCGTTAAATTTGGTATTCAACGCATTTTGACAACGAAAGATGCCTCTGCACTTGACATTTTCTTTGTACTCGTCACGCTTGCTAAGACCTGTATAAGTCAATTTACATTACTCCTTATGAGATCTTTGGTACTCGTTGTTTGACACTCGTTGTGTCTTCCGGGACCAATTAACGACCAAGGTACCACTGTATTAGAATAAGCTTTATATCACAATAAAATCGCTTAAATGACCACTGCAGTGCTATATTTTACAATATACTCTCTTGTTAACACAACCTCTAATTTATTACCTTTGATATCCATTATTCTACAGTGGAATCTACCATTTTGAATTCTGCTGACTGAATACATGACGTATGAATGGAGAGGAAGCTTCTTTTGTTCTCAATCATCATGTGGTAGCTAATGCTGCCCTCAATTTTAAAAAGTAGCGGCAAAGTAATTAGTTTACAGTAATACATCCTCCAGAGAAAGTTGCAAACATAATCAGCGTATAAATGAAAGCAAATAACTGCACATAAAAGTTAGAGATGTGTGCTTCTGGAGAGGAAAACTATGCCAAGTCTGGACAAGCTATTAAAAAAATAAAGATATTTCACTATCAATAAAGGAATGCATAGATGGATCAATGGTATACACAGCAGTAGCAGAGATAGAGAATGGAGGTCCTTGGTGCAAATACGTTTTGGTCTGCCCCTGGGGAGCAGGGGGGGGGGGGGGTGTAAAATGTTGATTGTGCTGGGCCACTATCTGTACCAATTCATTCAGTATCCCTCCCCAAGACCTTTTCCCCTTGCTCCTCCCCCCAAAACCATTTTTCCATAGCTGCTTTTACCTTCTTCCCTGATACACGTCCCCAGCGTGCTGAACTGCTCCACGCTGCCACTTCTTGGTGCTTCAGTGGAAATGCTCTTTTTGAAACAGGCATGTACCCAGTTCTGACCTGGGGGGTGTTGGGTCAAAGAGGGCCAGGGGGGCCAGGTGAGGCCTAGTGGGCCATAAAGGTTTGGAAGGGGTAAGGGGGGCCCTACACTACAAAAACAAAATTGAATGGGGAAAAAAAAAAAATGACAGCACTGGGCCGCCAGAGGACGACCCCGGTGGACTGCACCACTGATAGATCTGCCCCTGATTCTCAGTAGTAACATACGGATGTGAGAGCTGAACCATAAAAATGTCTATGCGCCATAGACTTGATACCTTTCAATTGTGGCACTGGAGAAAACTGCTACTTCCCTGGACTGCACGAAGATCCAATAAATCAAAACTTCAGGAAATGAAGGCAAACTGTTCACTGGAAGGTTTGATCCTGAGGCTGGAGGTCAAATGATTTAGGTAATGCTGTTTTTTCATGGCGAGAGAAGACGCTGATGCTGGGAAAGATTGAAGGAACACAACAGAGGCGGAGATGCATAGATGAGGTCATTGAAGCAATGGCCATGACCTAATTGAGCTCAGGCAGCAGTGACGGGGAGTCGGACACAACTGAATGACTAAACAACAATTTATTTTTATCATAGGACAGGCCCAATTCCTTTAAGTTAGAACATTAGGCCATGTATGTGCTACCTCATTTCCCATAACCTTTATTGCAAAGCCTCTTGTTCTCTCCTTTATATTCCCCCACTATATACAGCTGTGCTTTTGATGGGGGGGGCTTCTGTATAGCAGCCAGGAAATATTATCAGATAATCCTTGCTGTGTCATCTAATGGCTCTAACAGAATCAACAGCAATTTTTCAATTTAACACACTAAGTAAAAATTAGCCGCTTTTATTATAATCAGCAGCCGGTTGGCCGGTCGCCCTTTTGCTGCTAAATTCTGTGGAGCAAAAAACACAGAAGGATAAGCACAAAACAGCATAGACAATAACAAATATACCGTGCACCGGTCACCATATCTGTAGGGTCTCTATATGGTGCTAGTTAGCAGGACGGGGAACCATATATATTATTATAACACGTTTTTAAACAATACTAAAAGTTGTTTTTCTAGGAAGAAAATTGTTTATAGTGTAGAAAAAAAATGACATTAAAGTAAGGTTGTAATTTATAGGATACTCTTTTGGTGAACTAGACTTGATCATTTCCAAAATACCTTTAGAAAAATAAAAAATGTAAAATATTTATTCAAGTATTACATTCAGTTGCGGAGCTGCCGTTACGGTTTGTTTATCACAGCGTTTTGATCTTAAAGGACCACAGAGGTGTCGTATTTATAGTATCGTCTTCTGAAGAACCAGTCAATGCACACAATGTTTTTATATAGTTTAAAATAAATCAATGCACCCTTTAAATGTAACTGGTGTGTTTTATCTCTGTTTAATGATGACAAACATTTTGTCTTTGATACTAAAAGGATTAGAAAACTCAGAGGAGTGGAAGAAATCATGGATGAAGAGAAGATCTCTATTCAGTTCTATTGAACACCTCTCTAAATAGCACACTTGACTATCAAAATCTAGGGGACAGTAAACAGTCATGGAAAAACCCTCTCCCTCATGCTACAGACAGACTAGCACTCTTAAGATGGAATTCCCCATGATTGTCTCTAAAAACATATATGCTAATATATGCATATATGCTAATGTTGTTAGTTTGTAACATACTTCCTTGAATAGACCGCTGTAATGGTTCCGCTTTTATAGCTTTTAAGTAGTAAATATAATTTATCGACTTCTTTACTGCACTGCTTTGCCGGCCAATCCCGTGCTCGGGAAAAACAGCAGTTTTCAGTATAATATTTCAGACAAAAAAAAACCTGACTTTTTAAAAGCACAGACTAAAAAGTTGTTTATACGGATCGCTACTACTTAAACGTTATGACAGCTGGACTATTCATTTGAAATTTGCCCAGGTAAGTAACCCAGTAATGGCAGTCCCCAGTATTGCATAAAGTTGCATTAAATACTTAAGGGCCCACTGTCAGGCATTTACAGGTAAATGTTGGGCATAGACCAATAAAAACAGTATGTGATTTCCAAAGTGCTTCCAAGCTGCATGATGGTCCAGCCCCCAGGCACACCAGGCCACGCCCCCTACAAAGCACAGGGAGGTGGAGATAAGCAGCTCTACTTGAGGGGAAAAAAGACAATTAAAAAAAAAAATACTTTTATTTATGATTGTGACAACAGCTTTGAGAATCCTAAAGTGAAGTGCTGCGGTGTTGCAGGTTGCCATGGCAACAGTGACAGTTGCATAAAGAACTTTAGCTCAGAATAATGGGAATCCCTTGCACCTATACCCAGAAACCAGGAGAGGAGAGGGCTTAATCACTGGATCCATGCATTGGCCAGTCCAGTTGGTCCTCTTGACAATTTTAACCTGCATACTGTTTCATTAGTCTCTGCCAAATGCATGAGCTTTACTTTTAATTGCTGTGGTCTTTTAAATATTTAAGGCAGTTTTTTTTTACTTTTTCTTATTGCAGTATGCTCCTAAAAATGAATAGGTATGGGACTTTAGTGTAACCCGAGAAGAACTTTTATAAGAAATAATTAAAAGAAAAAAACACAATCAAAATTCTTAAATGATATTTGAAAGCCTCTAAATTGCAAAGTAACTTTGCAAAATCTCCTACTAAAAAGCATCACCTAGGGATCTGTGTAATCTACTCAGGGTATCCTGCTATTGTTTAGAATTCTGTAATCTGCTCATTGCCTGATAAAAGGATCTGCATCTGCTGCAGGAAATGACCACATGATATCTATTCCACATGCCGCGACCCATATAGGGTCAACAACCTATGGCAAATAAGCCGAATGATGACTCAGATCAACAAGTGTCTTTTGTCATTTCCAGATGTGGAAGTGTGGCTCGCCAGAAAAAACACACGATGCATGGGCCCTGCACAAGGAGCACAAACAAGAACTTGAAAGAGCCCACCTATTGGTTTAAACCAGATTACAGCTGTGAATTGCAATCACTGGCAGTTTGCATAATTCATATTATGTTCTCTGCAACTCACATATCTGTCTTTTCTGATATCTAGACAACTTTAGACTACAAATAAGCACTTTATAACAGTATTTGTAGATTTCAGCTATTTTTTTTTCAAATAAAAGGAAAATCTCATAGATATGATTTCCTTCTGTAACAGGCACATAGTACAAAGTGTAAAGTTATTTTATAAGTAAATTAAAATTATTATTAAATTATTCAAATTAGCAGGAGCTGGGGAGTTACAGTTCATTGAGGGAATCATGAATGCCAACATGTACTGTGACATACTGACGCAGAGCATGATCCCCTCCCTTCAGAGACTGGGCCGCAGGGCAGTATTCCAAGATGATACCGATCCCAAACACACCTCCAAGACGAACACTGCCGTGCTAAAGAAGCACTGGCCAAGCATGTCTCCAGACTTAAACCCTATTGAGAACCTGTGGAGCATCCTCAAAGGGAAGGTGGGGGAGTGCAAGGTCTCTAACATCCACCAGCTCCGTGATGTCATCATGGAGGAGTGGAAGAGGACTCCAGTGGCAACCTGTGAAGCTCTGGTGAACTCCAAGCCCATGAGTGTTAAGGCAGTGCTGGAAAATAATGGTGGCCACACAAACCTTTTTCATGGCCTGCATGTGGTACACTTTTGTGGGCTTCAAATTTAATAGGGAACAGGCCACAGAATATGACAATCTAAAAAGCCATGTGCTGCCTCCAATGCCAAAGACAATAACATTACATGATATCACCGGCTCCATGCTGGACCCTAAATGGTATTCTTATTAATTGGAAAATACATACCAGTAACTGGATGTCAAATAAAACCTATCTTGCTGCAGATGTAATGTGAAAAAGTATTATTGGAAGGGAGGTGGATATAGATTAACATTCCTGCAGAGGTGATAATGTTTAATGATTATGACCGACACTGAACACAGTCCAAGGGCCAAATAAGGTTTCATCGGTTTAAAACAGGAAAGTATTAAATCAAATAGGTTTATGGCACAGAAAATAGACAGACTAAATGGATCAAGATTTCCATATTTGCAAACATACTGAGATTTACTCTATACCACATATTACACAAGTGATACGTGACAAACTTACAGTCCACATTCCACTTGATGTTCCTTGGAGGAAGCTTTAGCGTCTCGTTGATCTTCTCCAGCACTGTCTGCAGTTTCTGCTTCTGGGCAATTTCTGACTGTGTAACTTCAGCGACATTCAGTTTTTCACCTTCAAGTTTTTCTGTGTTATAGAAATGAAAATGGGTCAGTCTTATGCAGCAGAACGTCCTAGACACGCAGGAGTAACTTCTAGTTAACATTATGTATGTATATATATATATATATATATATATATATATATATATATATATATATATTAAACTCCCAGTTACTCCCAGTTATCCGCCACCTAACCAACCGGCACTCTCAAGCAACTGGCCCCAATTCCCCATTTTAAATTTACTCCCGCTAAAAACATGCATAACCGGTACTATCCGGAGTTCGAGGCTGCAAGAAAAAAAGGTGGACTTTTTTTCTAATTGTTTTTTCTGGGCCTAAGTGGCCCAGTTTAGGTGCTATGGCATTTTGAGGCGTTTTGGGGGTGTTTAAGTGTCGCTTAGACCCTTAAATTCAGGGACTCCCGATTAACCAGAAACTACACTTATCCGGCAATAGGGAGTCCCCATAGGTGCCGGATAATGGGGAGTTTACTGTATAATATATATATATATATATATATATATATATATTTATTTATTTTGTTTGTTTTTGTTTAGATATTGTTACTGCATCGAATTGCTCCGTCATTATTCCATTTCGGTTATATATAGGTGACTTATGAAGACCGGGTTGCGGCACTCGCACTAATACTGTTACCCAGTGCCAATCATAAATGCATCAACAGCTTGAAGTTCACATTAACATTCAGATAGCTTTGTTGGTGTTCAAAAGTTCAGGGTAACATAATAACATACATACATACATACATACCTCTTACACCTGTTTATCTTTTTTTTTTACTAAATTAATTAAAAACTACTTTATAGACAATGTTGAAACGTGTTTTCTTATCTGGGTGTGGAGTGGATTTCTGTTCCAGTGATACACAGCACAAGAAGGGCATCTATAGTTATTGGCCAAAGTAATTATCCACTTAAAAGCGAGACAGGGTTGGAGAATAATTACCCAGAGAAAACATTTTTTTTTTTTATTTTAAAATCACTCCTGTATTGTTAGAGACATTTTAATTCTGAAACTCTTCTTTAGATGTTGTAATCATAATAAGGGTGCATCCTCAGAGTCACAGGAACGTGTTGTATGGGGTTCAGGAATTCATATGTTGCACTGTAATATTTAGACGCCGATAGCATAGTAGATAGCATAGTAGATAGCATAGTAGATTGCATACCGAACTGCAATGTTGCAGGTCGAGGGTCCGGATAATTGCTCTACAAGTCTGTGGTTTAATACTGAACTCACAGGATAGCGACAAAAAGGACAGATATAAACTGTATAAGACAGCTCTGGGCTCAGGGAGTGCAGACAATAACATGCACGCGTTTCCCTGATAAACACCTCACAATCTCAATCACTTCCCTCTGCGCAGAGGACAAATCACACAAAGTGTCTGCATTACACACTGAGGCTGATGACGGGCACAGAGAGACCTCTGACTGCTGAACTAATTGTCTCTCCTGAGTCCTATTCACCTGACGGACTGGCCACATGATGTAACTCATTGGCTACTATAAATAGTCAAAATCAAAAAACACCTTACTTAAGTTACTGCAAAATTTAATAAATGTACTTTGAAAAATCTAGTTTGTCATCTTTATTACTGAAATCATGCCGCATTCATTAAAAACTCCATGGTTCCTACGTACACACTTCTCCATTATCACATATTAGGCAAAGGGATAGCCGAAGATCAGACCTGTGACCTCGGTGTGTCCTCCTAATTGGAAGGCTCTCTAACCGCAGCCCCAAATCTGGCTAAAGCCTCTACCATAGATAGAAGGAAAAAGAGAAGCCCTCAATATAGAGAGAGTAGAAACAGTGATATATCTTCAAATCCCGGTGCCTGTATAAATTACAATATGTAAATTGAACTACATATATCTAAATCAAACTGACACTATACAGTGTTTATTTCTTGGGAGAGTATCCCCTAAATATTCAAAATATATTGGATCCTCATAGGCTGTAACAGCAGGAAATAGTATTATAGTAGAAAAACCCTTTCCAAGATTCAGACCTAACGACCGTTTCGCTATTGATATAGCTTTGTCAAAGGCAATCAGTATAGTCATTTGCTATGTTAATAAATCCATTCTCATTATATTTACAGCGTTTTATAGGAGAGATTCAATAAATATACTATTTATAACAAAAATGCCTATTATTCAGGAAAACTCAACCAATTTAAAACCGCATTTTCACATGATTTCATTCCTTTCTTTATTATGGCACGCACAGATTTGGTGATTTCCATATTCCTTTAATTCATTTTATTACGCCATTCTTTTTATTTGTAATTGAATAAACTGTCATTTGAAAAATACACACTCATATTGACTTATTAATAATGTGTATTCATTTATATTTCTATTCAGTAGCAAAAAAGGCCAGGGCTGTAGCATCTGAAGGACACGTGCTCGCTCTATCATACAAAGTGGCCATCACACGTGAATAGCTGCCTATGTGATCTGATTTACAAAGGATACAGGTTTTTTTTTTTTTCCCCCAATAAAGAAATAGAAAATAGTATGTGAGAATGGGTTGCTAAAAAACTCAACAACACGGAGAGCCTTGAGAGGGCTGTACACAATATAGCACACAAGTGCTTTTGCTGCCTTCACTATATTACAAGTTGAGGTGAAAAGCTTAAGAGTACAAAGATAAAAAACTGGTCTAGGCACTGAAATGCTTCTTTGGTTCGGAGGAGGAGGGGAGGAGGAGGAGAGGAGGAGGAGAGGAGGAGAGCTAAGATGGATTTTTCTTCATCTCCTGCCTGAGATGTAACATTGGAAATCAATGAGCCTCATATTAAGCATGGACAGGGTCAGCAAGTTCTGACGTTTAGCTGAAAGGATGGAGTATTATTTTAGTAAGGAAATAATGGATGAAACATGAAGCCGCGCTGTCAGGAGGAGCGTTCGAGCCGAGGTCGGAGGAAGGTTGCATCACTAGCGTACATCTTGATTGACTCCTACAACATAGACACACTAGTTGAACACTTAAAAAAAAAAAAAAAGAAAAAAAAAAAGAATACAAAGGCCAGTAAAATACAAAGTGTTACCATCCACAGCTAGGAATTTATTTCCCAATGATTCAGAAGGAAGTTATAAATTAGCTATCACCGGTATAAAATATAATTAATGCTTTTCTAAGTAGGTATAAATAAAGAAAAAAAAAGATTTATCAACTGTTCTTTGGTTAGTTCTTTTTGAAAGAACTACTGTAGTTTTATATATATAGTTTTTTTTGATGATTTAAACTTGTAAATGGTCAAAATGTTATTAGAAAGTTAAAATATAGCATTTATATTACTTACATGATGCAATTGTCCTACAATGTTTTGATTTCTGTTGATGTGTTTCTGGGTTCCCTGGAGGCCCAGTGGTTAGGATTTGGTGCTTTAACCACTGCGACCTGGGTTTGATTCTAGTCCAGGAACCAAGAGGCCACACCACCATGAATTCATGCAGGATTGGGCCTGGTCAGTACTTGGATGGGAAACCACCTAGAAATACCAGGAGCTGTATGTTGTGGTACACTGGAAAAGGAACTGGCAACCCACTCCAGTATCTTTGCTGTGAATCCCAAGTGGATCCCAACATTAAGACATCCTGGTGTGTTACCGTCCATGAGGTCACAAAAAGTCAGCAATGACTGAATGACGCAAAAAAAATGTGTTTCTAAAAGGTGGGAAAATACCTTGAACGCAGAGGTAGTTTTCTCTGCTAGAGTGGAATTTTTGGCAAGTTAAAAAGCAAGTACTAGTAGAAATCACATTTGTTTAACAGGACAAGCATTATGTCAAAGGAAATGCAAACGCACAATAAAAAATAATGGCATATCAAAGTTAAATATTTAACAGTTGTATTTACTTTAATAGTTTCTAAAACACCTTGAACAGCCTCAATATCATGAATTACTCAAAGACCATATAGTAAAACTGGACTGCGGTTACTCTGGAATTACAATGTAACAATAAGTATAAATATGGGGTGATTACTAAAATATCCCATAGATTTTTCCTTCTTGTTTTGATGTTTAGACATTAACCAAACGGTTTCTGAACTTACAGGCAAGTGACTCATTGTATGTGTAATTTCAACACTTCCTGTGTAGGTGGCCTAGGAGCAGCACGGTTTAAATTCATGAGAAGTTCAATTCTTAAGAGAATAGATGTTCATCTTAAAATTTATATCTAAGTTTCCCTCTCCCTAATCTAACACCTTCTGCATATACCAGACACACACATTACACAGAGTCAGTCTATATACATACACATTTATGTTATTTAAAAATAAAACTTGTTTTCCACACCCCCAGAGCGGCTTACATAGGTACAGTGTACCTACCAATGGAAACCAATTATGAATGTTATGCTAATTTTAGCAGGGTTTTCCAGGAGTGAGTTTGCTAATGTTTATTTTGGCATTTTTCATACACTACCAATTCTCCTCTATCAGATGCATTCATAACCCAAGAAACTTAAATATGCCTTTAAGCTGAGCTTCTGCCGCGGTGTGCTTTTTCATTATTTATGAATATAATAGTAGTTACTAATGTATCGATACAATTACAGGTATCTTCACAAATTTAGCTCAGCCAGGAATAATTAATTCATTTATTAGGTATACCTGTTTTTGCAGAGTGTCTTTATGAATTATTAAAATGGGCGTAATTATTTTTCTACTTTAGCCCAGTATTAGTGACAATAATTCACACACAGTAGTCTGGAAAAAGTGGTCCTCTTTCAATACATTGTAGCAAAGCAATTAACCACCAAATGTATTTAAATATATTAACTTAAATTAGATAAAAGTGAGGTACTCACTGGTAATCACGTACAGCATGGCATCTAAACTGTTGCTGTCAATTACTGTTATCTCCTTTATTTATTCATTTTTTAGGATTAGTTACCTAGGTCAAATAAGCATGCCTCTGAACTGCATCTCGTCTGCCGGCACATCTTAGTGATGTCACACACGCGACGCAAGGGAAGGCTGCAGTACAGGAGGAGTGCTGGTAGGAAGCGCTGCGCGATGGGGTGAGATCAAGATGGGCCAAGGGATGATCATGGATGGGCAGAGGGGAGAATCAAGAGAAGAAAGGGAAGGATCAAGAGGGGCAGGGGGGATCAGGAGGGTCAGGGAGGGTCAAGAGCTCCTGGAGGCTCCCAAATGCTCCAAATGTGTGTGTGTGTGTGTGTGGTGTGTGTATATATATATATATATATATATATATATATGTGTGTGATGTAGGTGTGTATATGTGTGTGAAGTGTATTTGTGTTTGATTTAGAATTTTTTTTTCTTTTTTCTCCTCTAAAAACTAGGTGCGTCTTACATATATATATATATATATATATATATATAGATATATATATATATATATAGATAGATATTGGATATAAAAAGTCTACACACCCCTGTTAAAATGTCAGGTTTCTGTGCTGTAAAAACATTAGACAAAGATAAATCATTTCAGAACTTTTTCCACCTTTAATGTGACCTATAAACTGTACAACTCAATTGAAAAACAAACTGAAATCTTTTAGGTAGAAGGAAGAAAAAATATAAAAATAAACTAATATGGTTCCATAAGTATGCACACCCTTAAACTAATACTTTGTTGAAGCACCTTTTGATTTTATTACAGCACTCAGTCTTTTTGGGTATGAGTCTATCAGCATGGCACATTTTGACATGGCAAGATTTGACCACTCTTCTTTGCAAAAACACTCCAAATCTGTCAGATTGCGAGGGCATCTCCTGTGCACAGCCCTCTTCAGATCACCCCACAGATTTTCAATCGGATTCAGGTCTGGGCTCTGGCTGAGCCATTCCAAAACTTTAATCTTCTGGTGAAGCCATTCCTTTGTTGATTTGGATGTATGCTTTGGGTCGTTGTCATGCTGAAAGATGAAGTTCCTCTTCATGTTCAGCTTTTTAGCAGAAGCCTGAAGGTTTTGTGCCAATATTGACTGGTATTTGGAACTGTTCATAATTCCCTCTATCTTAACTAAGGCCCCAGTTCCAGCTGAAGAAAAACAGCCCCAAAGCATGATGCTGCCACCACCATGCTTCACTGTGGGTATGGTGTTCTTTTGGTGATGTGCAGTGTTGTTTTTGCGCCAAACATATATCTTTTGGAATTATGGCCAAAAAGTTCAACCTTGGTTTCATCAGACCATAACACCTTTTCCCACATGCTTTTGGGAAACTTCAGATGAGTGTTTGCAAAATGTAGCCTGGCTTGGATGTTTTTCTTTGTAAGAAAAGGCTTTCGTCTTGCCACTCTACCCCATAGCCCAGACATATGAAGAATACGGGAGATTGTTGTCACATGTACCACACAGCCAGTACTTGCCAGATATTCCTGCAGCTCCTTTAATGTTGCTGTAGGCCTCTTGGTAGCCTCCCAGACCAGTTTTCTTCTAGTCTTTTCATCAATTTTGGAGGGAGCTCCAGTTCTTGGTAATGTCACTGTTGTGCCATATTTTCTCCACTTGATGATGACTGTCTTCACTGTGTTCCATGGTATATCTAATGCCTTGGAAATTCTTTTGTACCCTTCTCCTGACTGATACCTCTTAACAATGAGATCCCTCTGATGCTTTGGAAGCTCTCTGTGGACCATGGCTTTTGCTGTGGGATGCGACTAAGAACATTTTAGGGAAAAAACAACTAGCAGCTGAACTTTATTTGGGGTTAATCAGAGGCACTTTAAATGATGGCAGGTGTACGCGGACTCCTATTTAACACGATTTGGAATGTGATTGCTTAATTCTGAACACAGCTACATCCCCAGTTATAAGAGGGTGTGCAGACTTATGCAACCACATTATTTTTCTTTTTTATTTTTCTTCCCTCCACCTAATAGATTTCAGTTTGTTTTTTAATTGATTTGTACAGTTTATAGGTCACATTAAAGGTTGAAAAAGTTCTGAAATAATTTATCTTTGTCTCATTTTTTTACAGCACAGAAACCTGACATTTTAACAGGGGTGTGCAGTCTTTTTATATCCACTGTATATATCTCAACTATAAGAATTGTGGTATGTGTGTAACGTTCCAAAGAGACACAGGGAGGACAGAGAGACACGGGAGGGAAAGGGTGGTAGAGACACAGGAGAAGGGGGAGAGACAAGGGAGAGAGAAGAAGGAGGGGAGGGTGGAAGAGAGAAGAAGGAGGGGAGGGTGGAAGAGAGAAGAAGAAGGGGAGGGTGGAAGAGAGTAGAAGAAGGGGAGGGTGGAAGAGAGTAGAAGAAGGGGAGGGTGGAAGAGAGAAGAAGAAGGGGAGGGTGGAAGAGAGTAGAAGAAGGGGAGGGTGGAAGAGAGAAGGATGGGAGGGTGGAAGAGAGAAGAAGGAGGGGACGGTGGAAGAGAGAAGGAGGGGAGGGTGGAAGAGAGAAGAAGGAGGGGACGGTGGAAGAGAGAAGAAGGAGGGGACGGTGGAAGAGAGAAGGAGGGTGGAAGAGAGAAGAATGAGGGGAGGTTGGAAGAAAGAAGGAGAGGATAGTGGAAGAGAGAAGAAGGAGGGGATAGTGGAAGAGAGAAGAAGAAGAAGGAGGGGAGGGTGGAAGAGAGAAGAAGAAGAAGGAGGGGAGGGTGGAAGAGAGAAGAAGAATAAGGAGGGGAGGGTGGAAGAGAGAAGAAGAAGGAGGGGAGAGGGTGGAAGACAGAAGAAGGAGTAGAGAGGGAAGAGAGAAGAAGGAGGGGAGAGGGAAGAGAGAAGGAGGAGGAGAGAGGGAAGAGAGAAGGAGGAGGGGGAAGAGAGAAGAAGGAGGGGAGGGGGAAGAGAGAAGAAGAAAAGGGAGGAGGTGCACATAGAGGGAGAGGGCGCTCAGAGGTAGAAGGTGCAGAAGGAGAAAGACTAAAACAAGTAAAAAAAACCTGCCAGCAGCACTGGGGAGCTACAGTTCATGGAGGGAACCATGAATGCCAACATGTACTGTGACATACTGAAGCAGGGCATGATCCCCCCCCCCCCCCCCCTTCAGAGACTGGGCTGCAGGGCAGTATTCCAACATGATAATGACCCCAAACACACCACCAAGACGACCACTGTCTTGCTAAAGAAGCCGAAGGTAAAGGTGATGGACTGGCCAAGCAGGTCACCAGACCTAAACCCTACTGAGCATCTGTGGGGCATCCTCAAAAGGAAGGTGGGGGAATGCAAGGTCTCACAGAGGAGTGGAAGAGGACTCCAGTGGACACCTGTGATCTCTGGTGAACTCCATGCCCATGCGGATTAAGGCAGTGCTGAAAAAACAATGGTGGCCACACAAAATATTGACACTTCAGGCCCAATTTGGACATTTCAACTTGGGGTGTACTCACTTTTGTTGCCAGGGGTTTAGAATATAAAGTCAATACTTTGTAGAGCCACCTTTTGCGGCAATCACAGCTCCAAGTCGCTTTGGATAAGTCTCTAGGAGCTTGCCACATCTTACCACTGGGATTTTTGCCCATTCCTCCTTGCAAAACTGCTCCAGCTCCTTCAAGTTGGATGGTTTGCGCTTGTAAAAAGCAATCTTTAAGTCTGACCACAGATTTTCTATTGGATTGAGGTCTGGGCTGTGACTAGGCCATTCCAACACATTTACATGTTTCCCCTTAAACCACTCAAGTGTTGCTTTTTTGTTTGGGGTCATTGTCCTGCTGGAAGGTGAACCTCCGTCCTAGCCTCAAATCACGCATAGAGTGGGACAGGTTTTGCTCAAGAATATCCCTGTATTTAGCACCATCCATCTTTCCCTCAACTCTGACCAGTTTCCCAGTCTCTGTTGCTGAAAAACTTCCCCACAGCATGATGCTGCCACCACCATGTTTCACTGTGGGGATGGTGTTCTTTGGGTGATGTGATGTGTTGGGTTTGCGCCAGACATAGAGTTTTCTTCGGTGGCTGAAAAGTTCCATTTTAGTCCAGACCAGAGCACCTTCCTCCATACATTTTGGAGTCTCCCACATGCCTTTTCGCAAACTCAAAATGTGCCATTTTGTTTTCTACTGAAAGTAATGGCTTTCTTCTGGCCACTCTGCCATAAAGCCCAACTCTATGGAGCGTACGCTTATTGTCGTCCTATGTACAGATACTCCAGTCTCTGCTGTGCAACTCTGCAGCTCCTCCAGGGTTACCTTAAGTCTCTGTGCTGCCTCTCTGATTATTGCCCTCCTTGCCCGGACCGTGAGTTTTGGTGGGCGGCCTTGTCTTGGCAGGTATGCTGTTGTGCCATGTTCTTTCTATTTGGTTATGATAGACTTGATGGTGCTCCTGGAGATCATCATATATTTGGATATTTTTTTATAACCTAACCCTGACTTGTACTTCTCAACAACATTGTCCCTTACTTGTCTGGAGAGTTCCTTGGTCTTCATGGCAGTGTTTGGTTAGTGGTGCCTATTGCTTAGGTGTTGCAGCCACTGGGGCCTTTCAAAAAAAGGTGTGTTTAAGTAATAACAGATAATGTGACACTTAGATTACACACAGGTGGATGTCATTTCACTAATTATGTGACTTCTGAAGGTAAATGGTTGCACCAGAGCTTTTTATGGGCTTCATAACAAAGTGGGTGAATACATACGCACATGCCAATTTTCTGTTTTCGATTTCTAAAAAATAGTTTTATGTAAATATTTTTCTCATTTCATCAACTTAGACTATTGGAGGGACCTTGGAGGGATCCAGGATATATATTGGTGGGAGTTGTGAGAGGGGCAATTACATTTGTAAAGAGCTACGGTTGCATAGTTTGATGCAACATCCTGCTACTGGGCCAGTCGGCGGTGTAAATTTAAAGCTTATCCAGTTAGCATACAAGGGCTCTGGACTTCCTTCCACACAGCTCTCAGGGAGTGATGTAACAAACACAAAATGGATTCCTGTACTCATACAAATAGTCATCAATAAACTAATATTTTTTCAAAAAAAAAGTTTTATGTCCATGAATCACACAACTACTAATAGCAGCAGTGGACATTTAAAGGGACATGGAAGGCTCCTGGATTTTACAGGGTATGTAGTATCCATTGGGTATCAATTTAGTTTTATGTACTTTATTACTGCCTAAAATTATACAAATGGTCCCTGTATGGGTCTGCCCACCGTAGCATATGCAGACAGACACTCTGACGGGTTCGATGTGCAGTGTAGTATCCTCGCCTATCAGGGACCACGTCCCAACAGCATGTTGCGGAGAGATGGTCTGATTGGCTAGTATGGGACACAGAGTCGTTGTCTGCATACGCTGAAGTGGGCAGACCCTATTTTTTTAATTTTAGGCAGTAAATACAGAGCTTATAAGCCCTTCTTAATAGCATAAAAGTTTATCAAATAAATAAATACAAATAGGTATGTTATATACCTAACAAAATCCAGGAAACTTCTATTTGATTTAGTCACTAAATAGCCTCCAGCCATAATGTTGGGCCACTAATGGGTTACTTACCAAGCAAAACTGTACAATAAAGTACAGCGATCTATTGTTGGTGCAAGTTCTTGGTCATTATCCTAATATTACGCACAATAGCGCAGCGGAGAATAAAAGGAATACACGACACAATAGCATCAAGGGCTTGCTTTTAGTTTTAAAACAAAAACCCTATTTAAATAGCAACTATTACTTGGATGATAAAAAGCAAAGACCACTTTACACCGTTCTACCAAACTTCATCTCGCAGTACGACAGAAACCGGCATTGTGTAAACTAATGGCTAATCGCTAATACTCCTGTTTATAAATGCAGCACAATGCGGCGCAGTGAAAGTACTTACAGCATTGTCATTTTAATGCGCCCGCCCCTGGACTTACAGAGATGTCTATGATCTAGACTAAGTAGCTTTGTTATTTCCTGCCGTATTCAATTTGATTCTTACCAAAAAGTTTCTGTAAGACCTGTCCGTCGTACATATCCTCGGCGAGGTCTTTCACGATGATTCTCTCTCCTACCAGTACGTCATTAATCCAGTCAATTAGAACCTGGGCAGAGGTACAAAGTAAGAAGCATTAGCGGACCACAGAAAAAAAAAACAAGAAATGTTTTAAACCTTTCGATATGAAAAAAAAATAAATGATTTTCAATTACAAGCCAAAGACTGAAAAGATAATACGGAAATTACAGAGAAGTGTTTTACTGAACTAGCTTTCTTTTACCAGGGTAGAGTTGGTTTAGATAATAGCGAGTTGTGGAAATTGTATTATTCTCAGACAATTCAGCACTATATGCAAATGGAAAATGTTATTGTAGACGCATAAAGAGGTTGCTTAAAGTGGTCGTACATTAGGGTTGTATTTATTTAGTAAAAATCAGCATCTGAAGAAATAGCGACAATGTGCCCGCTTGCGTTGTTCAGCCGCATCCTATTGCGATACAGAGTGTATGTCTGGATATGCTACGGTGGGCAGGCCCATACAGGGACCATTTGTAGAGATTAAAAGCTCTGTATTTACTGTCTAAAATTAAAATAGTTGCTGTAAGGGTCTGCCCACTTCAGCGTATGCAGACAAAGACTCGGTAGTACTTACAGTGCTGTGTCCCATACAAGCCAATCAGACCATCTCTCAGCAACATGCTGTTGAGACATGCTCCCTGATAGGCTAGGACAGTACACTGCACACTGAGCCATACAGAGTGTCTGTCTGCATATGCTACGGTGGGCAGAGCTATACAGGGAACATTTGTATAATTTTAGGCAATAAAAACATATCTTATAAGTACTGCTTAACAAAAGAAAGTACATAAAACTTAATTGATACCCTGTAAAATCCATGAACCTTCCATATCACTTTAAATGTGGTCCATGGACATAAAACATTTTTTTGGAAAAAATATTAGTTTATTAAAGACTATTTGTATGAGTACAGGAATCCATTTTGTGTTTGTTACATCACACCCTGAGAGCTGTGTGATCATGTGTGTTTGAGATTATCAGTGGCGGGAGGGATGAGGGCGGTCCAGAGCTCTTGTATGCTAACTGGATAAGCTTTAAATTGACAATTTCTGGGCCGTAGCACACCAGGCACATCTTTATGTCCATGGTCATGCTGATTCAATTGGTATTCATGATAGAGATACTGGAGTGGCTTTCCAGTACGTTCTCCAGTGGGCCAAATCATACAGCTCCTTGGATTCCTAAGTGGTCTCCCATCCAAGTACTGACCAGGCCCAACCTTGCATGGCTTCAGTGTGGTGTGACCTCTTGGATCCATGACTGGAACTGAACCTAGGTTGCAGCGGTGAAAGCACCAAATCCTAACCATTGGACCACCAGAGAACCCAACTACAATGCAGCAGAGCTGCTTCCCTCCTCTCCCTATTATTGTTTTTTTCTGTCTACGTTGATCATTTTATCTGCCCAGGAGGCTATCCGGATGCAACTAACTTATATTATCTCACTTGATATCTGCATTGAAGCAGATAAAAGACACCTAGCAGGACAGTCTCTTCCATCCCTTGGATACCTAATAGGAGTGGAGAGAAGTTGATCTTCTGAGGCCACTAGTTCAGATCGAAGTTTTTCAATCTACATATTTTGCCTTTTTTTATTTATTTTTATTTGCCTATCAGTTATTCCCCCTTCTGGATCACTACCTTGTTGTGCTGAAGGGGCTTGTGTACCTCAAAGAAGCTGTGAGCTATACCATGTAGGGTCACCAAGATGGGCAGGTCATAGCAGATATGGTCAGACTAACAGTGGTCCACTGGAGAAGGAACTGGCAACCCACTCCAGTATCTTTGCCATGAAAACCTTGTGGATTAGCACACTTAAACACAAGATGATGTGCCTGGCGTGCTGCAATTCATATGGTCATGGAGGGTCGGACAAAACTGAACCACAACAATCAGTTATTAAATTAACAAACTGCCCCGTCTGTGTGAACAGTAAAAAGTAACAACAATAAGAAAAGTCAGTATTAAATTTGCATTGACTGATGTTTCTGCTAATCTGGTTCTACAGGTGAGAGAAGTTTTTGTATGCAGATTAAGTTCAGTTGAGATATGGCTGTACTTCATGCTACTGCTCTAATAGGACTAATGGACATCTAAAAAGTTTAGATTGATTATAGAGAAAAGCAGCTTAAACGGTGCACTGGTTACTCACCATAAGTGATATAAAATGCATAGCAGATTTGAAAAGCTAAATGGTGTATTTTTTATCTTCTAAGAATATATTATCCATTATTATATCTCTTTAAAAGAGCTTACTACTTACTCCAGTACCCCTTTAATCTTTAGAGTGCCGAAGACGTTTCATATTCTCAGAGGCAGGACACCGTCTCAATATTTTGCTATGCATTTGTTTAGGCATGGGTAGTGTGAGCATATTTATAGGTACGAAGAGTAGAAACAGTACTGGAATTTCAAGAGGAAGCCGCAGAACAAGCTGCGAAACGCGTCAGTTTTATATAAATTATTTTTTAGAACACTATGGCCATTGTAATTAACATTTTTCTCTACAGGGAACACATATAGTTTTCAGTCAAGTTTTTTTGTGATGAATACAATTTTAGGCACATCTTGAAGAGGGGGAAAGCGACGGGGGGGGGGGGGGGGGGGAGTCACAGGGGAGGGAGAGAGCAGGAAAGAGACACAGGGGTGGGGGAGGGGAGGAAAGAGACACAGGGTAGGGAGAGGGCAGGAAAGATACACAGGGGTGGGGGAGGGCGGGAAAGAAAGAGACACAAGGGAGGGAGGGGGAGGGCGGGAAAGAGACACAGGGGAGGGAGGGGGAGGGCGGGAAAGAGACACAGGGGAGGGAGGGAGAGGGCGGGAAAGAGACACAGGGGAGGGAGGGGGAAGAGACACAGGGGAGGGAGGGGGAAGAGACACATGTAATATTATACCGTCATTTAGGACGGGAAAACAACTTGTTTAATCAGAACAAACACGGACTAAACGCTGGCAAGGTCACAATAAGATTTTTTCTGCTTGTGTAACCTAAAATACACTGGTTTACAATGGTTACAGGGATTCCATAAAATCAAAATAAGCACATAAAATATATAAATCCTGAAAGGACATAACCTAGAAAAATTGAACACAAGTGAAAATATCTAAAAATGTAACTTCTAAGAATTACTAACTTTCCAGACAAAACTCACCCTAACATATGTATGGGTCTATATTGTTGCATTCCTGCCTAAAGATGTCGGGTAAACTAGGTATTTTCATTATAAGTTTTCCCAAAAAACATCAACTAGTTTTAATAACAATTAATTGAACAGTTGTTTATACTGATTTTACTACTTAAAATATATAAATATATATCAGTTGTAGCAAAAATGGCATACTTCTAATAGTGAAACTTAATTCTTCAATATATGTCACCAACATTTTTACACATAATCCACATAGAGTCGCACGTTTTTTGTTTGAAATTCTGTATAAGAGGACACATTATGCTGCTGTAATAATAACATGTGGAATATACTTAATTGACTACACAGAGATTCCTAACATGATCTCAGTATAAAGCCCATAGCTTTCCGATATATTGGTCATGATATTGATTTTCCAATAAGAAATGATAAAGTCAAACACAACAATTTCAGTTGTGTTCCTCCAGTAAGTCTAATTAGGGAGTGAAAAATGATTGCACATCATTTGCTCTCCAGAAAATGACCGGCCTTCATGTATCATGGTGGTTATCTGGAGATTCGAGACAATTGGCTTTATAGGCAGCAGTGTCAGATCCCAAAGTTAAATCAATTTGCAGAATGAATTAATTGTCAACAAGCAGACTCAATCACACAATGGCACTTCGCTCACACCAGGGTTCTCAATTGATCCAACCCAGAGTATTAAACCAAAAGCAAATGAAACTCAGCCAGAGGAGAAATGTCTATAGTATTTTGTGATTTAAGGACAGTGTGTGCCTTCAGGCTACTACTAGAAATAAAGCCATCGGCAAGTGTAATATATTGTCCTTCGCATAATTAAAGGGATGTGGTCACAGTCATTTTTGGAGGGTCTAAATGCAAGATTATAAAAACATGGCTGATTATTTCTTTCATTTGTCAAAAGCTTTTTTTTTATATGTAATAATGGTATTTATTTCACATTTCAAACCCAGAGAAATTCAAGTCTCTTAAAAATCCAAGAGAGAGATCAGAGTCTTTGATTTCACTGGAATTTTGTGAGTTTTGGAGCGTACGTTTCTCTTATAACAGTAGAGAATGATGGTTCCACAATACTATAATGAACAAGGATGCCGATAAGCAATGCTACAATGTTGCAAAAGATGAACAGGAAGAGCTGATAACTAGGAACCTGGGGTCTGAAAGGAATTTTATATTTTTACCCTTTTGAGACAATTGGCAATGTTTCAATGTTTTTTTTTTTCCGGTTCGCCTTCCTCTGGATCAATTAACAACTAATCTGCATACTGCAGGTCACAGAGATCTAAAAAGGGTTGAACTTGATGGACTAAATATTTGTTTCAACCTCAATTACTATGTAACCTTCAGTTAAAGAAACTCCAAAATCTGTATCATATAAAAGTATCAGTAGATATTTCTTGGATTTTAAGCCTCCAGTGATTCACCTTTAAAAAATAACAAATCTTAATATGTGCAGTTTAAGGAGACTGTCTTACAAATGTAAGTGAGGTGTTGCCGACCCATAAGGGCAGTAGGGCCCACTGAGTTACTGATATATTAGTTTGTCTGTGCCAAACCCCCCTCTAAAACAACAAAAGGAGTTTCCAAGATAAATTATGCTTTTTTTCACAGGATTTTGTATCATAAGTTATATGTCATATCTTTTAACTTCTTATTGAAGGACAAACAAATATAATCTATTCTCTTCTCCAAAACTTGAATGCAGTTTAAGAGTTGATGAAACAGATCAGGACTCTGCTTCCACACTCTCCGTATCAATGCTTACCCATCCCACACAAGGAGAGAGGACTGTAAAAGAAGAGCCTAAAAGTCATCACAAAGCTCCAAAATACGACTCCAGATGTAAAAACAAAACATTAGAAATCTACCATAGCCATTAATTGCCTTTTGCGGTTTCAAATTATATAAAAACCACTGAATGAAAGTAATACAGTAGACTCTCAGTTAACCAGAACTCTTAAGCAACCCCAAAAAAAGGAATACTGTACTTTAAATACAAATTAAGTTTTACAGGACTTAACAAATGCCAGGAGCCAGGTTGTGATTCCACAAAATGCTTATAGGCCCCTAGATCTCATCCACTGTACGTCTCTGCAATTCAGTGTTACCTGGAAGCAGACAGGCATGAGTGACTGAGCCAGGGCAGTGTTGGGGTTACATTCCCCGGGCATGAGTGACTGAGCCAGGGCAGTGTTGGGGTTACATTCCCCAGGCATGAGTGACAGAGCCAGGGCAGTGTTGGGGTTACATTCCCTGCGCATGAGTGACAGAGCCAGGGCAGTGTTGGGGTTACATTCCCCAGGCATGAGTGACTGAGCTAGGGCAGTGTTGGGGTTACATTCCCTGGGCATGAGCGACTGAGCCAGGGCAGTGTTGGGGTTACATTCCCCGGGCATGAGTGACTGAGCCAGGGCAGTGTTGGGGTTACATTCCCTGGGGATGAGTGACTGAGCCAGGGCGGTGTTGGGGTTACATTCCCTGGGCATGAGTGACTGAGCCAGTGCAGTGTTGGGGTTACATTCCCTGGGCATGAGTGACCGAGCAAGGGCAGTGTTTGGGTTACATTCCCTGGGCATGAGTGACTGAGCCAGGGCAGTGTTGGCGTTATATTCCCAGGGGAAGAGCGACTGAACCAGGGCAGTGTTGGGGTTACATTCCCCGGGCATGACTGACTGAGCCAGCGCAGTGTTGGGGTTACATTCCCCGGGCATGAGTGACTGAGCCAGGGCGGTGTTGGGGTTACATTCCCTGGGCATGAGTGACTGAGCCAGTGCAGTGTTGGGGTTACATTCCCTGGGCATGAGTGACCGAGCAAGGGCAGTGTTTGGGTTACATTCCCTGGGCATGAGTGACTGAGCCAGGGCAGTGTTGGCGTTATATTCCCAGGGGAAGAGCGACTGAGCCAGGGCAGTGTTGGGGTTACATTCCCCGGGCATGACTGACTGAGCCAGCGCAGTGTTGGGGTTACATTCCCGGGGCCAGTACCACACCCTCCAGCCGAACCTGCCTGTGTGTGAGTATTGAAAGCTGCTGCTGCTAGAACAGCCCTCACTGACAAATATATTTAGCAGAGCATCCTATGTGCAGATAATCTAGGCATCCTTTAATAGTAACTCTCAAGAAACCAGCAACTACATTTATCCGGCATCTAGCAATCCCCATCTGTGCTGGATAACTGAGAGTATACTGTATTGTTATTTAAGTCTTACTATGTGAGCATCTTTAACAAACCAAGATAAATAACCCATGACTGCAAATATCCTACAAATATCATCTGTTTATATTATAAAATCGGTGCAATTTACCTTCATGAGCTCCTGTAGTCTGGGATCACTTCGGGAGTATGGATCAATCATTGTTCTGACTTCATTTTCCTCTTTAGAGCAAAAAAAAAAAACAAAAAAAAAAAAACAGAAGAGGTTATTGAATTGATTTTTAATATGCACTATATAGGTTTACTCTTGCCAATATTATAACTTACCAAGCATGGTATCCTCAGGGTCGAGTTCGAAGGGTATTGGATTGAGCGGTAAGTTGATAGCATTAATTCCTTCTTCCTGAAGTTCAGACACTGGAAAATATAATACCAGTTACTTTCATGTGCTTGGATCAAATTCATATTATACAAGATTGAGTGTGCTTTAGACGAACTCTGTAATGGGTTTTCTTCAAAAGTGATTTCAACAATAAAGGAATATTAGTGATAAAGAAATACAATCCACAATGGTCTACAAAACCTTACAGTTACTATAATCTCCCAATCTCTTCATGGGCACCATTTTCTTTCACAAACAGAAAGCGTTGGAGGAATGTTCTTGTGGGACCAATGGTTTTACAGAATGGAAACCCAAGATCCCATTGTTTCAGAAACTACAGTAATGTAAACAAAACACAAGACACATAGTAAAATTACCCTTTTCAAATTGCAATGCAAGACCATGTTCGCTTCAACGAAATACAAAACTATGTACATTTTGGGTAAATGCCTAGAAACAAGTCTCAAAATATTTTAGCTATTGCTAAATACGGTTTAAGTAAAACCTTTATTTTTCTTTCATGCATAAGGTCCCAAGATCAGTTTAAAAAAAAAAGGACAAAAATAAAGAGCCCAAGTATCTCTTTTTATAAGCCATGAAAGTTATTTTAGTTAAACACACACACACATATATATATATATATATATATATATATATATATATATACACACATATATATATATATATATATATATATATATATATATATATATATATATATATTTACAGTCATTCTACACAAGGGAATTAATGCAATGGACCCGGTCTGATACCCTGTTCCTATACACTGGGGTAGTACTACTGAACTAGCTTCCTAAGCTTCTGTGTTGCTGACATGCGGAAACTCAATTATGATTCCTGGGAAAGGCATCTGGGGGCTGAGAGGATGAAACCCTGCTAAAAAAAAAAATCTAGAAGGTTCCTGTAAGCTGTAGACATGAAGGTTTTGGGGTGCACCTGGCCCCTGGGTAATTCTATAATACATTTGTGTTCACATTTGAATGTCTAAAACAAGTAAAAAAAAAATATATATATATTTTCTGCTCAGAAATCCGAGAAATACAGTTATACACTACATTCTGGGAAGCTGAGCAGGGACATGCAAATGTGCCCACAAATGCCTCGCTCTTCAATCTATAAACCATTTTAAAACAGGGCTTCCTTTAAGCCTATGCCCGCTGCATTACACAGCTTTTATGCAAAGTCAAGGTTGGATTTTACACAAGCTGGGAATCTTATTGACGTACAGCTGTTACAAGGTTACTGCCTATCATACATATATATATATAAAAGGTTGAAACTTCAAGCTTTTGTGAACGATCACGTGTGGGGAAACAAAGGAATATCCACAGTCAAGTGTAACCCTGAGATTGCACACTTGACATCTCAATAGAAGGGGTGTTGAAAAAATGGTCAATAAGTAACTTTGTATTGGAGATGATAATTCTCAGCTGCTTGTCAGGAAGAATTCTCCGAAACACAAATAGCGTGCCATGACTTACTATGGAAGGGAAGAGCTCTGGATAGGACCTTGTTTTGGTATAATCAGCATAAAGATGGCACTCAAATCAAAAAGGAACTTATTAGCTTTGCGGAGATGAAAACATTTTTTTTTAGAAAAGATGATCCAATAAAGGCAAATAGAAGTTGATGGAGGTTCTGTAGTAAGAGACATGGTTAGATATGATGTGAACCAAGCGACACCACTGCCACATCAGTCTCCCAAGAAGCCTCATACACTCCTATCAGATGACACTATCAGGCCCTTGGCAGACAATGATACTCATGTAGAAAGTACTAATACGGTTCAAGGGAACACAAACTATATCAGGTTTGAAGAAATACCTGGAAACAAGTCTGCAAAAATCATAGCTATTGCTAAATATGGTTTAAGGGTGTAATGTATCTATATGAATGTACCAACTGCCCGGTGCAAAAAAAAAAAAAAAAAAACTCTTTTGCTCCATTCACAAGGCTCCAAAAAGTCAGGGGTCAAAAAAAAAGAAAAAAGAAAAAGAAAGAACCCAAGTGGCTTTTTATTAACAATGAACGAGATTATATATATATATATATAAATAAATAAATACATACAAGAATGGGTAAGCAAATATGTGAAACCCCATATTGCAATTTATAGTGCACACAACATTGTCATTGTCTTTTATTCTATATACAATCCTGATTATCCAACACTCAACTAACCTGGACTCTCAGGCAACCGGCACCTGCCTCCATTCCCCAATTGAAAAAACCTCTCATTTAAAATCGCCATTATCCGTCACAACCGGCATCCACATTTTTTATATTAAAATGTTGTTTTTTTAGCTTTAAATTACTTGGATTAGATAGCAGTAGCTGTTTAATAGATAGTTTACGTTTTTGGGGGGAGTTTAGCATTAATTAGGCTTCATAATACGGTGACTCTCAGGCAACCGGCAACTACACTTATCCGGCAATAGGCAGTCCCCGTGGGTGCCGGATAACGGGGAGTTTACTGTATTTATAGCTTTGTCTGCCCTCTAACAGACACATTTTCATGGATGGAAGTTCGGAGAACATTACAGGACTATCATTATGCTGGATACTTTAAAAGGTCATGACCACTATTATGTCACTTTAACACTTTTAAAATAAGGATGGTTAATAAAACATGGGTAAAAAAAGAACAATAGAAGGTGAAATATGAATCAGGGTCTGTATATTTGTATATATAATGTCATAAGACCAAACAAGACATTATTTTACCCCAACATGATTGGAGAGGTGACTCGCAACCTATTCCATATTATTTCTTCTCCACATTTGGCTCGGGAGACTCAGAATGTCACAGTCCTTAAGAGAAGAGCAGAGATTTTGATTTAATTGAAAGTATTTTTCAGGAAATGATTCTGTACAGGAACATCATTTTCATTCCATTATCTGCTGACTCTCAGCCAAGCAAATATGCAAACTGCCGTGCCGCAGATCCGTGTTTACCCTTTCTGCAAAAAGGACAGAGTACAAAAGAGAGCCATTATGTGGGCCGAGAACTCATCCTACCAATAAACAAAATGCAGAGAGGAGCAAAGGATGTTGTAATTACATTTGGCTCTTTTTTGACAAAAACAATGTGGCTTCAGACACCAGATCCAGTGAGAATGTCCAGTGTGCAGTTTATGACATTTACGGCAAATCAAAGGGCGCTGCAGCTTAGGAAATAGACTGCTGCTTGTAGCCGGGCCGCCATCAGCCAATTAGGAGAAATTAACATCTGACATCCTAAACCGCAGGTACACATTGTATGGAATGGGCAATTTCCCAAATAGCAGACAAGCACATTGCTGATGCTTATCTTGGATATGCCCCAGCAACGGTTGGTAATTCTATCTTTGTAGTAATTTGATTTCCCACCGCTCCATATATATAGTTTATTGCTATTAGACCCATAAGACAGAATATGATATGGCAATTTACAGATAGGCAGCACAGGCTATTCATTTGTACAAGCCCACTTGGGAGCAACAGGAGTTATTGAATCCTTTACTTTTAGGGAATGATCAACTAAGCTTCAACATAATGTATGCAAGTCGCCCAGTTAACAGAGCACTGATCCATCCTTCGTAAAGACAAATTTAGGTGTGGTGGGTCAACCATTCGACCAAACATTGGCTTCAAAATGAGTTCAAGTACTTTTTAAGGTGTTGTCATTGTTCACAAACCATCAGCTGGCAATTCACTCTCTCTTTCTCCTTCTGGGAAATCCAGATTTCACCTTTTAAAAGATTTCAGACCGTTATTTAACAATTAAAGAAACAAGAAATCCTGAACTTTGAGTGGTTTGTGAGTGAGCAGGGCCGGATCCAACTTTTTGGAGCCCCTAGGCAGTGAAGTGGTGGAGCCCCTGCGAGTGAGTACACAAGGTATGCACGGACCCATTTTTGCATTTCCTGTCCTGTGCATTTAAGTTCCTTTTCCTAAGTTACTTCTGATCCAAGGTTGTTACCCCTAGTAGCCAGTCTATGAACTGCAGCATTAATTTTTTTTAAGCCAGGAACCATTTTTCTTTTTTAAAGTTGCGCCACATGGCACTGCCCTTAGGCGGCCGCCTACTTGGCCTAATAGAAAGTCCGGCCATGAGTTTTGGCATGTCTATGATAACGGATAGTACCCAACACTTCTCTGACTTGATTTCAGCCAATAAGAGATGGTAATTTTGAATTCACAGCTAATCATGGCCAATATAAACTCTTATAAAAGCATGTACATTCATAGGAATTGCTGATTTTTTTTTAGCTTATTTACTTTATTTTTAATAGCAGAACACATTTTTGGACTGGCCTATTTCCAAGGATGAAGAGGAGTATTCAGTGAAGATGAGGATGACGATATAGCAGGGAGGGTAAGTAGAATTTAATTCTCACAGGTTTTATGATTTTCTTTATCAACCGTCTGCCGGCTGTAGATCCAAGTTGGCTATTTTTTCTATTATTACACATATTTTAATGGATGCTAGTGTTTTATATGTATCAGAGTGGATTTAATTGTGAAGGCATGTGTTTTCGTGAAATCTTCCACTTCTTTTCAGTAGTGCTTAGGACAATGAAAGATGAAAAAGGGTACAGCAGTAGCCATTAATGAAGGAAACGTATTGAATTATATTCTCTGGCTAAAGAGTTTATTTGCCGTTTGCACGTGTAAAAAAAAAATAGGTTTAACAGGAAAATTGCTTACCCTGTCCCTTTAACCTTTAGGTGTAGGGTAACAAGTGTTTTGATTGGTTACTTGGTTTTGTTGAATTACTCTTTAGTTTGATATAACAATTTGTATTTCTGAAAGTAGGGATTTAATTAGAGTGTTAGACAATTTGTCTTATGCAATTCAAGATTAGTCTCCTTCTGGCTAACTATAAATAGGGTGGGTCAGGAACTGCGCGTTATGGACCTCACCCGCGATCCCTCTAGACCAATGGTTCTCAGCAGCCAATATGGAGGCCTTATCCGCCGGCCTTCAGGAACTATGAAGCAGAGCCTAAGACATTAAACATCCCGCTAGTCCTAGCTATAGACCGACTATTGTACCTGCAGTTAAAATGCTCTCTATACAAGTTTGTGCAAAGCTGAATGCAAAAGTATTTTTCCAAATAGAGTATTCACTTCCAACTCCGTTGTTGGTTGGCACTTGCGCGAGCTAATGTAGTTTCATGAAATCGGTGTTAAATATAAAATAAATACACTCATGATTAATAATAATAATAAATCATTTGCACATTTGATGGATGTTTATGTGTTTGTATTTCAAACATTTGCTCATCAGCATTTTGTGTGTGAACATAACATTTTAGAAAATTT